>ML340744.1:0-13103 GCA_005239505.1 Nicotiana paniculata | reverse complement strand
CTCCTTCTCACCATACCGGCGCTTAAACTTTGCAATCTGACCAATACTTTGAGCCATTTGACGCCTTGCTCTAATGTGATAAACCTTGCCTGTTTGGTGTATTTTGGTCATCATAACATGCATCAATCGTCCACTTTGCGTCACATAGGATATCCATTGCATTTGAGGGTGAATTCCTTTCTTCATTTTCCCTGGAAATAGACCTCCAATTCAGTACCAATACAATTTTCATGTGATACAACAAACCCTTTATTTGGAATAGGTAACAACTAATTAATAGCAGCACAAAGTACTGGAAACCATATCTACAAGTTACCAAAGATGCAAAATTTAGAAAAACTATATACTGCTCAGCCTACAAAGATTCTATGAGTGATTCAGCTTCATCTGCATACTTTACACCAAAAGTACAACAACAACAAACGCAGTGTAATCCCAAAGGTAGAGTCTGGGGAAAGTAGTGTATACGCAAACCTTACCCCTACCTTGAGAAGGTAGAGAGACTGTTCTTTACACCAAAAGGAAATAAGAAAATACAAACAATCTTTTCTGAGTCGACTGGATTCTTTCATATGAGAACTCATTTAAGCTTTCATCATAACAATGTAAAGTAAGAGGGCTTTCTCACATTACTCCTGGCTATATGTTTATGGCCTGTAAAGCCTTTTAATGAAGAAAAAAGTGATCGGGGCAAAGAAGACACTATAAAAGGTGAATGGATAAATTTCGTAATTTCAACTGTCATGAAAACTTCTGAAGAGTAAAATTTGAAAAGCAAAGTATTTTCTTCTTTCAAATACCACTGAGAGTTGATTTCTCCCTAA
Organism: Nicotiana paniculata; assembly: GCA_005239505.1. Lineage (NCBI taxonomy): Eukaryota > Viridiplantae > Streptophyta > Magnoliopsida > Solanales > Solanaceae > Nicotiana > Nicotiana paniculata. The sequence continues at coordinate 12,279 of ML340744.1, read as the reverse complement.
TCCAAAAACAGAGCATCAAAATTATGGCTTTGACCAAGTGAAAAATGGGGTTGATGATGTTCTATGTTGCTCGGACTCTCCGAAAATATCGATGGATGCGTGTCGGATCCTCTAAAAATAGTGTATATTTTGGAGGATCCGACCGGGTGCAGCAGTTGTTTCGAATCACACAAACGGACATTCTATCCATCGCATATAACTGATTTCAAATGGTCGAATGTGCAAAGGAAATTGCAGTTGTAATTAAATTGGCGATAATATTGTTACGATAAAAACCATAAATCATTTTAAACAGACAAAAACCTAGTATTCTATTATCCTCACAATTAAAAACTTCCAATATTTACTGTTTTATGCACCTATCTAGTAACATAGTATGTATATAACCATCAGGAAGAAATCAATGAGCATACAAATAGAAAAAAACTAATGCAACATCTAAAGAATATACAGAAATGAAATCTTCATACGACATAGAAACAACCACTATTAAGTAATCGAAGTGAAGGATGAAAATCGCTGAAATGAAAACCTAGTAAATCCTAACAATACAACAAGGTACAACCATTTCACATACACAAGCGCATAGCGGCATAGAGAGAGAGATGAACAATAGTCTCACCTTGTTATTTCAGAGAATCTAGAGAGAGAGAGAGAGAAAGTGATGCTTTGCTGCGTTTTGGGAATTTTACATTTTCGGAAAGGTTGGCCATGGAGGGTTGGCCATGGAGGGTTTGAGAAGGGGTCGTGGTAGGCCTAAGAAGTACTGGGGAGAAGTGATTAGGCAGGACATGGCGCTGCTTCAGCTCACTGAGGACATGACACTTGATAGGAGGGAGTGGAGGTCGAGGATTAAGGTAGAAGGTTAGTAGGTAATTTATAGTGTTCACAAATAGGCTTAGTAGCATGCATTTCACTTCATATTCTTAGATTTTTATTACATTATGTGGTTTTGGTCACCTCAGGTATTGTATATTTGATACTATTTATCCTTTATCTATCTTTTTTTTTTCTCCCATCTCTCCTTCCTTGCTTCCCTCTTCTTCTTCTTGCCCTTCCTTAGCCGAGGGTGTATTGGAAGCAGCCTCTCTACCTGCATTAGGTAGAGGTAAGGTCTGCGTACAAACTACCCTCCCCAGACCCCACATGTTGGAATCAAACTAGGTTTGTTGTTGTTGTTGTTGTTGGAAAGAGCAGTATGCGGGCCGTTGTTCAGGGGACCAGCCCAATATTTGCTTGGGCCTAGACAAGGCCTTTAAGAGGTTCAATTGTTTAGAGAGGAAAATGTTCAAATTTGTCCATGTAATGGTAACGCATGAAGAGAAATGACAATTTTTTAGCCTTCTTTTACGTTTGGCAAAGACAGCCCTCAAAAAATTGGCATTATATAGTGAAGTCCTAAAAAAACCTAGTTCCTTTTTATTCTTTCTCCATGTATCTTCTTCTCTCTATATTTCTTCTTCAATCTTTTATTCTTTCTCTCCTCATAATCTTCTTAAAGTTGTACAACACCATTACAATTTGGAACAAGTAAAATGAGAAACAATATGAGTAGAGCCACAGAAAAAAACCCATCAACCAACTGATCTCTCTCACACAAATCACTCAGCAATTCAAATTACAAAAATATATTCCATTGAAAAGATTGTTGAATATACCATCAAATCCTAAAACGATGAAATACACGACCTGCAGGGAAGAGAATTTCTTTAGCCTCAGGGCTAGCATATCTCCTTTTTCTAAACATAACTTTCTTCTAAATTGTATCAGAAAAGAACATGTAGCACTACTTTAACAACCCATGACAATTCAACCAGAAGCAAATAAAGGCTAAAGAACTGTGTCATGGACATTGCAACTAATTCTGATGACATTAATGTATACCAACCGAATTAAAGTAAACAAGCAGGAATATACCTCATCCTCTATTTAAAATGAAATTATATACTGAGTTCATACCAAAACCCCAAGCTTCAAAACTGTCATGTGCATTAACGTAATAGAATACCGTTGTTGTACCAAATATGCAACAACTTCTCAAGTTATGGTATTTGGACATCTAAAAGAGTAAGTATAAACTTGAAGATGGTGAGAAACATGAAATTAGAGATTCGTGCTGATAACGTGTTAAGAAACTTAGCTCAAAGTAATAATATAAAACAAGAAAATAGACAAGAATGTAGGGAGCAAGGGAGGAGAGAATCTTATTTCTTCCATGTATTCAAGTTAGGGGTGTGCATTCGATTTATCGATTCGATTTTGACCCTTATCGATTATCGATTTGTACATATGCTTATCGTTATCATTTCAATAAGGTTTCAATTTTTTCGATTTCGGTTTATCGATTTTTGGGGCTTATCGATTCGGTTATCGATTACACCAATGAGAAAATTTGCGGGATTCCACCAATAAGAAAATTTGCTAGCTCTAAGCGATGTTGTCATGTTTAGTACCCTTACTTAATATATGTATACTATGTGTAAAACATGTATAAATAGTGGATAGCTAATAGAGATAGACGACTAATCATTACTATATCATACCAAATGATACTACGATTAATTGATTTAATTCAGGCAGACTAATTATTCTTCAGCTCCTTANGGAAAAAAAAAAAAAAAACAATTATATCTTATCGATAAGCTAAGTGGACAAAATCGAAATCGAAATCCCTAATTCAAGTGTCTACAATTTGATGCTCAAACCCTCTATTTATAGGATGACATAGGTAATACAAAGGGATTCCATGAACATGGTATTAACTATTGGGATCGCGGGGAAAGATCATGGAGGAGGTTATGGAGGTGAGGGAGTTACAACCATAATAGTAAGAAGTAGTGGGAGGTTAATAGAGAAGAGTAGTGGGAGGTATATTTGATTAGTGGACATCCATATTTTATATATTTCATAATAAAATGACTATTGTTGCTCATTATTACCCCAATCAATTATAAACGAATCGTGCACAACCCATCTTCCTTACCCTTTATTTCTAAATCATATGAAAAGCTTGCCAAATTAATTAAGAATTTAAGTCTCTACAATGTTATTTGTCAAAATTGAAAGGAAGTTAACATGCAAAGCTTTAGATTTCAAATATGTTTCTTCTAACTCGGGATGAGAAGAAATTTGGCCTAGGAAGAAATAGGAGTTTACCCGCTAAAATAGTATAGTATTTTTAAACCCTTTCATAGTTTTTTTATTTTTTTATTTTTATATTTTGACATGTGGATTCATCACAAACCTTATCATAGTGGTTCAAAAGTTATTAAATGGCTAGCTAGGAATAAAATTAACATAATTCCTAAAGCATGAAAGTAACTATGGCATTAAAGAGAATTGGAAATCTTTAACAATGATAAAAATTTTAAAATATTTCTAAACTTCTAAAACTTATAAAATATTTCTATATCTTTAAGATGTTAACGGAAAAAAAAAAAAAAGCTTCTCCAATGCACTCCCAAAGTGCATCTCCAAGAGATGGCACTCAAGTTTCACTTGTGTTTCACTCTTGTATATTTGGCTCTTAGGCCATCTTTCCGACTCTTGCGTTTTACAATTCAAGGAATTTCCTTCAATCTCGTTAAGAATCAACAATTCAAACGTCACCAAGTATTTTCCAATCGATCCGGAGTGGAGTTTATGGCAAAACAAAGAAGTACAAAAACTAAACAGAGAAGAACCAAGAATATCGCAATGAAACCAGAGGAAAAAAACACAAATAATAACAGGATACAAATAAAAGCACAAAATAGCTAGATAACAACTAAGTATGGATTAATACTTGAAGTAATCTAGCTTAAAAGACAAAGAATACATGAAAAATATGAATTGAATTTTTTTTCATAAAAGACCAAATACCATGGAGCACAAATTTTGAAGCAAGGAATCAATTCAAAAGTCCAAATTTTCATGAAAATTTCGCTCTAACAAAATACTTCAATTTTAGAACTCAAGATTGACCTCTAAATCATTATTAAATCCCAAAATTAGAACTTAATATAGTAATCCATGAATCAAATAACTCAAATACAAAAGGTGGGGCAAAAGTTCGCACAAAAGAAGCTCCAAAACTCAAACTTTCGCACTTTATACAATGCTGAAATTTCAGCTACGAGAATGGGTGAAAAAAAGGAAAAATATTAATCCAAGTCAGCTCCAAATGCTCTCAAATTTAAAACACAACCTAATAACATCAATAAAAACAAACCCCAGTAAAACCTAATTCAAACAAAACTCTCCTTTGCAAAATCTGATTTTCGAACCAATCTTCAAAAGAGCTTCAACGGAGTTTTCTTCTAAATTTTCCGGCCATTATATTCAAACAAGCAATTATTCAAAGGTTCCAACCATAGTACTAAGCCATGCAACAACTTCCACACAATCTCAATAGCATAATCAGTAATTTTTTTTATAACACAGCTCTTAAATCAGAAGTACGTAACGACCAATTTTCAAAAATCTCGCACCAAAGCTTCGCTACCAACAGTTTAACAATTTTCAATAACAAAATAGCACTTCATATTAATGGTTTCACTTAATACAATAATTTTGATTGGGTTAGTCAATAATATATCCACAACAATAATTTTTTGGTTGGACATTATTCTTCAACTTTTGACCCCCAAATGAGTGTTGTTTGGATTTCAACTCAACGTATCAGGTGATTGGCTCAGCTTCGATTTAACTTTCAAACCACATATGCATACTCAAAACTCAAAATAGCGAACACTAGCAAGGGGTAAAACTGTAATACTTGATGAACAAATGAAACTCTTTTTTTATTTTTTTATTTATTTTTTTCTGATTTGATAAAATCAAATCCTAGACCGTGATTATAGGAATAATCACTAATCCAAGCTCTGATACCAAGATAATACGAATCAAATATGCATAAGCAAATAAAATAAACAAGTAAAGAAAATAAAATAAGATAAAAGGATAACACAAGAAATTAAAGGAGGGGGGAGGGGGAGGGGGACAGAAAATGGAAGAACGAAGTGATAATCAATGCATGGGAGAAGGAAATGAACTTATAATTGAATCCACAACAAGAAATATCAAAATGAGGTTGATTAAGAGATAAAAGGGAATATTCCCATATACTCATCAAAATTTAACTTCCGAACTAAATCCTACACTTGGCTATATATAGTTGTTATTTGACACTACAGTCAAACCTCTTTATAACAGCCTGATTTGTTCCGAATATTTTTGGATGTTATAGCGAAGTGCTATTATAGAGAACATATATTATAACGTAACATGAAAATTCTTTCCGAAAAAGCTTGGCTTTTATAGTAAAGTGTTGTTATATAGGGATGATGTTATAGAGAAGTCTGATTGTACTACAAAAATAGCCAAATGAATCTTAATTACATAATGAGCCTTAATAACAAATTGTAGCTTTAAGCTTGATTCTTGACCTTTTGTAGCACTCCAATGCCTTGAATATTTTCTTGTGTGGCTCCTATGTTGTGAATGCTAGACCGAATCTTATCATTCCCAAAACTTGAAAGTCAATTTCGCGTTTAGTTTTTGATAACTATTGTTTCGAAAACTTTCGCGATTGGTTACTCCCTTTTTCAATATGTCGTGTTCCTTTTTTATATGTCCCTTAAACAAATATTAATTAAAGGGGGTTTTGATTATTCTACTCTTATTTATATTTTAAGATATAATCTCTCATCATGAATATTTACTCTATTTATGTGTTATTATATATCTCCTTCTTCAAAAACATTTACTATATAACGAAGAGAATTGTAAAATTCGAAGGCGCACACCTCGAGAATTGTCAAAATGGTAAGTTTTGCAAAGAAACAAGTAACTCAACTCCAAATTGTAAACCTAGAAGTTGTAAATTTAGAAGATCTATTACTTTTAAAGTGTCTCTTTTACAAAATTAATTTCGATTTTTTACGTCTTAAAGTATTTCTACATGTCATATTTAGAACTTAAAGTTTTCATATTCACCACTTTAATTTTGTATGTCAATTTTTTTATATTTAATAAACTTTATCTCTTTGAAGATATACAATTTCCGAATTGATTTAAAAATTTGTTGATTTGGAACTCGAGCAAGTTCAATGCAATCTGTACCAGCCCTCGGAATAAGAGTCCAGTCGCATATGGAAGACTAGTTTTCAGATAAGTGTGATGTGCGTATACCTCTATCGATGCATATAAAATTATAAAAATATCATCTCTTGAAAATAATAAATATATAAATTCTCGAAAATAACAAATATGTAATCTATCTAATAAAAAAAAGTAACGGATGGCCTAGCTAAGCATGAAAATAATTAAGATAATTTTGAAAGTTTAGTGCTCTATTATGTATCCTCTTCTTTTATATTAAATTCGTATCAAAATAATCGTCTAGGTACCATGTATTCTAGACAAGTCAATTATAAAAATAATAATTATATAGTTAAATAATAAAAATTTATCGTTATTAAATCCTATTTGGTGACAGAATTATTGGCAGATAATATAAAAAATTCTATCAGTTACAAGACTAATTTTGTAACTAATTCCTATTTTGTAAAGTTAAATAATGTAATAAACTTTCTTAGTAATAATATTAATTTCTTTTTTAGCACAAAGTAAAAGTCCTTTTCATTTGTTTACAGGAATATGCATTGAGGTAGTTTTGGTTCTATAAATTAAATTACAGTAATTACTCTTTTATCACAAATTAATGATTACTAATTTTTTCCAAAAATAATTCCTATTTTAAGACTTAATGTCATATTAATTTTAAGAATAGAAATAAACGAATTCGACAACTAAGCTTCTAAAAAATACTTCTGATATAAATTTTAAAAAACAACAAATAAATCATTTGGAAGGAAAATAAAGAGGCAAAATTGATCTTTATGATTAAACAAGGACAAAGAGCAAAAATATTACACAAATTAGGGGTGGGCGTCGGTCGGTTCGGTCGGTAATTATTAAAGCACGATTCGGTTTATCGGCTTTCGATTTTGTAATATTAATAACCAAATCAAACCAAAGTATTTACAGTTCGGTACGATTTTCTCAAAGTTCGGTTCGGTTATTTGCGATTTATTTTTTCGGTTTTAAACGGTTGTAGAAACAAGAAGTATTTACTGTTCGGCCAGCACAGTGGCAAATTCTCAAATTGCTGACTTGCTGTTCGGCGAGCACAGGGGCAAAGACAGCCCTGCTGTTCGTAATAACTTTACAAAATGAAGAGCAACTGAGCAACTATAAAGCTTGACAATAACACTAATTTGAAACAACACTATAAATGAAACCAAGGCAAGTTGACAATTGATGTTGATGAAAACTCTGTTGAATTCTTGGACTGTACAAAGATGAGTCTTTAACAGAAAATTTAGAAGAAAATTTATATGGAGAACAAGCACAGTAGCACACAGACTAACATTAAAGTTCGACCATATAGCACAGAGACTAAATACCGCACATTTCAGCAGTGGCAAACTAGTCCGAAACAGTTTAACACAGTGGCAAATCTAGCAGCTACCAAAGTCCAAAACAAGTTTAGAAATACCATCACCAAACAACAAAATAATGGCAAACTAGTCATAACCCACAAGCCACAAAGTAAGTCTAGAAAATGATACTTAAAGTCTTAAATACGAATCATTGGACGAGGCGTGAGACACTTCTCAATATGCTTCACTAAGCCATAAGTGTCATGATACTTTGGATGACAATTATAAACTCGACCACAATGAAGACACTTTGCTTTGTGGGCTTCTTCATTTACTTCAACTAGCTCAAAATGTTCCCAAATAGGCGATCTAGCTTTAGGACCATGAGGCATAGTTGGACGATTTGATTTCGATTTAATCTTATAGTGACAAATCTAATAACATATATCACGATATATAATATAATATACACAAATGTATACATGATGATATACATAGATGTATACCATCTCAAACACATATTTTTTTCGAAAATTAAAAAAAGAAAAAAAAAATGGAATCCGCTTGTTGAAAAGGAAGCATAAGAAGAGGGATGTCTCGGTGTAGAGCCCATTTCCATCTATAATTCATATCATAATAGGAGTATTAAGGTCATTGACTAAAAAACTCCAATCAAGTTGTCTTGCTGTATTTTTTGAACAAAGGCTAAAGAAATTCTCTTCCCTGCAGGTCGTGTATTTCATCGTTTTAGGATCTGATGGTATATTCAATAATCTTTTCAATGGAATATATTTTTGTAATTGAATTGCTGAGTGATTTGTGAGAGAGATCAGTTGGTTGATGGGTTATTTTCTGTGGCTCTACTTATATTGTTTTTCATTTACTTGTTCCAAATTGTAATGGTGTTGTACAACTTTAAGAAGATTATGAGGAGAGAAAGAAGAAAAGATTGAAGAAGAAATATAGGGAGAGAGAAGAAGATACATGGAGAAAGAATAATAAAGAACTAGGGTTTTTTAGGATTTCACTATATAATGCCAATTTTTTAGGGCCGTCTTTGCCAAACGTAAAAAAAGGCCAAAAATTGTCAATTCTCTTCATGCGTTGGCCATTACATGGACAAATTTGAACATTTTCCTCTCTAAACAATTAAACTTCTTAAAGGCCTTGTCTAAGCCCAAGCAAATGTTGGGTTGGTCCCCTGAACAACGGCCCGCATACTGCTTTTTTCGAAAATGTAAAATCCCCAAAACGCAGCAAAGCATCACTTTCTCTCTCTCTAGATTCTCTGAAAAAACAAGGTGAGACCACTGTTCACCTCTCTATGCCGCTATGCGCTTGTGTCCGTGAAGTAGATGTACCTTGTTGTATTATTAAGGTTTACTAGGTTTTCATTTCAGCGATTTTCATCCTATCACTTCAATTACTTAATAGTGGTTGTTTCTATGCCGTATGAAGATTTCATTTCTGTATATTCTTCAGATGCTGCATTAGTTTTTTTTCTGTTTGTATGCTCATTCATTTCTTCCTAATGGTTATATACATACTATGTTACTAGATAGGTGCATAAAACAGTAAATATTGGAAGTTTTTAATTGCGAGGATAATAGAATACTAGGTTTTTGTCTGTTTAAAACGATTCATGGTTTTTATCATAACAATATTATTGCCAATTTGATTACAACTGCAATTTCCTTTGCACATTCGACCATCTGAAATCAGTTATATGCGATGGATAGAATAACCGTTTGTGTGATTAGATCATCCAAATAGATTTTTCGAAGCAAAATTTTCCGCTAGCTGTTGTTGTGGGAATGGGTATCTAACATTGTATTTTGGTTCGAACAAGGATAATGGAAAGTACACACAGTTCCCTAGTGGTAAAACCACGTCCTGTAGATCAGTCTACTTTTGATGTCAATGAATCATTGATTATCTGTAGATAGATTAGGAATTAGCATCATCTCAGTTCTTTGACAGCACCGTTCACTCTGTGGCTTAGCTATCCTGTAAAAATCGATTTTGTTTATGGGCAAGAGACTGCTTGAAAGTTGCAAAAATTTCTTGTTGAGTATAATAGTAGAGCTCTCATACCAGTGAAATTTGGGATTTGCCTTTTTTCCTTTGTAGCCAACACCATCTATGTCGCACGGAGTCTCCGAAACAGCTGTCGCACCCGTGTCGGATCCTTCAAACAATACACTATTTTTGGAGGATCCGACACGCATCCATCGATATTTCGGAGAGTCCGAGCAACATAGAACACCATCAACCCCATTTTTCAACGGTAACAGTGAATACCTTATCCAATTTCCATTCAAGCAAACAATTACCAATAACTTTTGCCATTTCGTCACCCTTATGACTACAGATAGGGCAAAAATTTAGTATTCTTTTATGCAACACCCAATCTCTATCAATAAAATGACACGTCAAACACATATAGTTAATTCTTTGTAACGAAGTCCATGTCCGTGGTAAGGCAAGTTTTTTGTTTTACTTCTCTGGAATTTTTCATTAGTTTAAGCTTTTCTTCATTGTAAACTTGAAAACAATCCCTTGTAAATGTCCTACGAGAAGGAACATCAAATAAGGGTTGGGCTATGCTCATAAACTTCTTAAAGCCTTTCTTTCCGACAAAGCTAAAAGGTCATTCTTCTGTAATTACCATCTCAACTAAAGCCCACCTAACTAGTTCTTGTTCAAACTTCCAAAGCACCCCACCATTAATTTGCCCATCCTTTTGTAAACACAATTGTGTTCGAGTATTATCAACTTTCCGTGGTATTTTTGGGCACTTCTTTAAATGAGTATTCAATGATGTTGTTCCATTCAATCGTGAATCAGCCTTATAATCACGACCACAATGTTTACACCTTACTCTATCACCTCCATTATCATCTTTAAACTTTTCAAAATGATCCCAAGCAGTTGATATACATTGTATGGATTTTCTTTTTTTTGGGCCTTGACTAGTTTGAACTGAATTTGTAGGTGAAGAAGTAGGTTCGCTTTCAGATGAACCCACCTCACTTACTCTATTTTCAACTTCTGTCATCTATAGAAAATCGAATGAAAATAGAATTAAGGTCGGAACTCCTATAAGTCTATAAAAATAGAACAACAAATTTTGTGCATATCGATCTATCGGATACAACTTACAGACTAAGAAAGTGAAATTCTATAATAAAATAAAATCAACATACGCAAAAGAGGAAGGACATTTTCATAGTTCATACACAAAAGACTAACATAAAGAAGTGCTGGGAGTCTTGCGTATTTCATAGTTTCCAAAAATTACTAATTTCCTTGCTATAAATTAAGTGGTTTAATTGACATGATCAGATTATGTCCTTACCTATTAAATTAGTGCATAGGAGATTTGAACAATTACTCATGCTATCAACACAGGAAGTTCAATAACCACATTTTTTTGGCCATCACTTCTGAGAAGCAGCATAGGGCAGAATATAGAAAATCGCCCTTCAATAGAAGGCGTCAGAAGAAGTCGCACTAACCTGAGGATGAAGGACGAGCGACGAGCTGAGGAAGAAGGCGCAGCAGTCGGCAACAGCGAGTCGCAGCAGAAGTCGCAGCAGTCGGCGATGGCGAGTCGCAGCAGTCGCACAGGAATAAGAAGTGAAGAAGCTTAAATCTAATTTTTGATTTAGGTTTGGCCGTTTGGGAAATGGCTAAGTGTATGGCAGACTAAGTGTATTTTACTGATATCTGATTTAGAGTAAAGGTATTGAGCTTCAGCGGTAATAGCTAAATTGGGCTTCAAAGGTAATAACTATAGTAAGTAAAATTTGCGTGTCGTAGCCACTAATAAAGGTGGTGTTTATTTTTTATCTAACATTTCTAATGCTGAGCAAAAATAACCACTACTCTACTAAAATTGATTTGAAAAGACTGTTTTGCCCTTTGTTTACTTTTTATATGTTAAAACCCTTGTTTTATTCAAAAAGAGGGAAAATTGTGAGGCAAACTTTTCAGAGCTTTTTACCATCTTTGCATTCAAATCACTTTCAGTTGATATTTCCTTCGTCATCTTCTCTGTACGATTGAACTCGTAATTTATCGAACTCGAACCAGTTGCAGTTGTTTTATTTGATTTATTTACTTTTTTGTTTTTGTATATGTTTAATCGAGATCAATGTTGTGTGTTGCATGAAGTATGTTTGAAATTTCGAAAATAACGATTATAAGTTGATTTTAGTGTCGAATAAGGATCGGATTTTTGTGATAATGTTATTCAGTAGTTTTTTTGTTTGTGGTTCAATCAATATATTTGATTATGTAAGGATATTTTATGAAAATAGTCATTCGAAATCATAAACTATATGTGTTTATGAATTTTTAGTTAAATGTGTTCATAAAAGTTAAGGACGAAGGACTTGGATCTCAAAGTTAAGGACTGAAAACTATAAGTTAAGGACCTATTGTCCTTAACTTTTTAACTTGAAACTATAAGTTAATGATCTATTGTCCTTAACTTTTGAACTTGAAACTTGAAGTTAAGGACTCCTTATCCTTAACTTTTTAACTTGAAACATGAAGTTAAGGACCTATTGTCCTTAACTTTTAAACTTGAAACTTAAAGTTAATGACTGCTTGTCATTAACTTATAAACTTGAAACTTGAAGTACTTGAAACTTGAAGTTAAGGACTCCTTATCCTTAACTTTTTAACTTGAAACATGAAGTTAAGGACCTATTGTCCTTAACTTTTAAACTTGAAACTTAAAGTTAATGACTGCTTGTCATTAACTTATAAACTTGAAACTTGAAGTACTTGAAACTTGAAGTTAAGGACTGTTTGTCCTTAACTTTTGAACTTGAAACTTGAAGTTAAG
>ML340742.1:0-66722 GCA_005239505.1 Nicotiana paniculata | reverse complement strand
TTAGATTGACACTATTTGATAAATACCACATCAAACTTAAGTAATCATTAAAGAACGTGTAAAATTCTATCCTTGTTAATGAACATTGTCTTCATCACGAGAAGGGACCAAAGATTTTACTTTGACAATGTTGAATTGGTCAATCACAACTATGTTTGAGCTCCTTGAACCTAGATCTTGGAATATCCAAAATTCTAGGTAGAGTTACCGCCATGATGACTTGTCCTCGTCCATAGTCCCATTCCCTTAGATGATTTCTCAACTCCCTCTCTAGTTAGGACTTTTGTAAATGGATCCGCCACATTATCCTTTGATCTTACAAAATCAATAGTGATAATTCCACTAGAAAGTAGTTGTCTAACGGTTTTATGTCTTCGTCATTTATGACGAGACTTTCCGTTATACATAACGCTCCCTGCCCGTCATATTGCAGCCTCACTATCGCAATGNGAAGCCATTCAGCTTCTTCACCGGCCTTATCCAAAGCTATAAACTCTGATTCCATTGTAGAGCGAGCGATGCACGTCTGCTTGGAAGACTTCCAAGATACTGCTCCACTGCCAACAGTAAAAACATATCCACTTGTGGACTTTGTTTTTGTTGAGCCGGTTATCCAATTTGCATCACTATATACTTCGATAACCGCATGATATTTATTATAGTGCAAAGCATAATCTTGGGTATATTCCAAATATCCCAGAACTCGTTTCATTGCCACCCAGTGATGTTTGTTGGGATTATTTGTGAATCGACTNGTGTACAGTTCATGATATACATTAAGTTTCCCAACACACGAGCATAATCCAATTGAGACGTGCTTTAACCTTTATTCTTTACAAGATAATGGTTTAAGTCAATTGGAGTTCTTGCACTTCTAAATTCTAAGTGTTTGAATTTTTCAAATACCACTTTCACGTAATGTGATTGGGACAAAGCCAGACCCTGAGGAGTCCTCTGGATTTTAATTCCTAGAATTACATCGGCCACTCCTAAGTCTTTCATATCAAACTTACTAGCAAGCATTTGCTTAGTAGCTTGAATGTCGGCAATGTCTTTGCTCATTATTAGCATATCATCAACATATAAGCAAATAATGACTATATGATTTGGAACGTTCTTAATGTAAACACATTTATCACATTCATTAATCTTAAAGCCATTTGACAACATTGTTTGGTCAAATTTTGCGTGCCATTGCTTGGGTGCTTGTTTTAGTCCATAAAGGGACTTAACAAGTCGGCACACCTTCTTTTCTTTTCCCGGAAGCACAAACCCTTCAGGCTGGTTCATGTAAATTTCTTCCTCCAGATCACTATTTAAGAATCATCTGTTTGATGGATTTGAAGACTATACAAGGAGGATAACGCTATTAGCATCCGAATGGATGTAATTATTGTTACCGGCGAGTATGTGTCAAAATAGTCAAGACCTTCTCGCTGTCTAAATCCTTTGACAACAAATCTTGCCTTGTATTTGTCAATAGTACCATCGTTTTTCATTTTGTTCTTGAAAATCCATTTAGAACCCAAAGTTTTGTTACCTAGAGGAAGATCAACCAATTCCCAAATGTGGTTGCTCAATATGGAGTCTATTTCACTATTGACAGCTGATGCGTGGCTAGAATTCATGGTTTTAAGAATTATGTACCTTACATTTTATGTGTGCTTGTGATAAAAATACATGTCATATGTGCATAATGGAGTCTATTTCATGTGTAGGTGAATTGGAGATGGAAGCCGAGCTAAATGGATGCATAAACATCAAAAATACGTTCAAGAGTCGAAAAGAAGTGACCCGGGCTATAGCTGGGCGTTTGGGGCTTAAATCCAGGCCTACCCAGGCTATAGCTGGGCGTTAGAGCCTAAACGCCAGCCCTACCCAGGCTATAGCTGGCCGTTTGGGGCTTAACGCCTGGGGTCTCTGGTCCGTTCCAATCCGAGTTTGGAAGGTTTTAAGTGTTTCCTGGTATGAATATAAGTCTCCTACACGTTTAAGGTTTGTCCTAAACATATAAATAGACCCAAAAACACAACTTTCAAGGGAGGATGCCATTTTTTAAGGGAGATTCACGTGGGGATTAATAGAGGAGATAGAGGAGGAGGATTGGACGTGGAGGAACACACACCACACCTGAAGGAGGCTTCTACCTAGTTTTTCTTCTCTTCTCTTCCTTTAATTTCATAGTTAATTAGTTCTAGAGCTTTTGGGTGCTACATGAACGTTGTAGTTTGAAGCTTGAATTGTTCTTATTATTTTATCATATTGGTTTATTTATTCAATCTTGCGCTTAATTATTTGATTGCTTGATCACCAATTGAATACTATCTACGAATCTAGGATTGAAGTTGGGAGAGGAAATTCTAGATTGAATATAAGATTGAGTAGAGCAAGATCTTAACCCTTGAGGGGAGCGGATTTGCGGTTAGGATAGGAATATACCTAATTGTCTTGCTTGGTTATTATACGAGAATTATTAATGTGTTCTTGTTAATCCTAATTTCATAGGAATATAGGCGTTAGGTTAGCTTGAATAGGCGAGTTGTACTTCGGGAGAAGGCTACGAGCAATATTAACCTCGTCAATCAATAAACCAGATAAATTAATTAGACGATTTAAGTGAAAAACTCAACATGATTGTTTTCTAACCTATAGCTCTAGAATATCGGCTCTTATTGAATTCGTGTCTAATTTCGCCAATTTGTTTCCTTAATTTCATAGTTTACTATTCTAGATTAATTTTAGTTAAATATTCATACTTTAGTGTTCGCTTGAATAGATTAATTGTTTGGGTTTAATTTAGTTGATAGTTAATCACAAGTCTCTGTGGGTACGATATCTGGACTTACAATCCTATATTACTTGTCGACCACGTATACTTGCGTGTGCGTTTGGGACCAACAAGTTTTTGGCGCCGTTGCCGGGGACTTAGAAATTAATTATTCTACTAGATTGAATTTTAACTTTTGTCTATTTAAGTTTTTATTTTTTATTTGTATCTTAATTTAATATTTTACTATCTCTCTTGACATGGCATCTTGGAATGATAATTGGTCGAATAGTGGTTATTCTTATTATGACGATCCTTGTCCATATTGTGGAGGACCACACATGTGGAAATATTGTCCATCTCAATATAATGTGTGAAATTTTTGTAATGTGTGTGGTTGTCAAGGTGGCCATCGGGATGGTTGTCCTAATTCTTATTATTCTTCTCAGAGCTTTTATTGTAATGTTTCTAATAATGTTAATGAGTTTGATAGGAGCAAGGAAGTGGAGGATATGGAAAGCATGGCTCGTATTATGGACTTGATGAGACAAGAAGCGGAGCAACAGAACATGATAGCCGATCAACAAGTTCTTGACACCTTAGCTATCAAAAGACTCCAGGCTAGAATGGATGAATTAATNGAACAAGCTCAAATAATAAAACCTCATGAGTTTCTTCGTGATGGTCTTTCAAATATGACAGAGTAATTGATAGAAGGAAGAACTGAGCTCAGGCAAGAGATAGACCAATTTGGCTCAGATATCCATGACCTGCAGGCTCAATTGAATAAAAAGGTTGAGGTGTATGATGCCCTACAATCAATATTTGTGGATGCTGGCTAGCTTGTGGAGCGGAAAGAGGAAATCCAAATATTCGACCAAATTATTAATGATGCCAAGGTTGATGAAGAGTATAAAATAGAGGATGTCAAAAATAATGTAGTTTTTGAATTGGAGCGCTTTGGACCTCTTTATAAACACTTTTCAACAGTGTGTTTGGTTGGTGACATGGAAATTGATTCACTCGAGCATATAGAGGAGTCAATAGNATTTTTATACCACCACCCCATGAACGTGACAGAAAAATTGATGCAAAATTGGGGACGCAATTCATATCCTCAAAGTGGAAGGAAAAGTGGTGAAGTAGCAGAGTCGTGCCACGACTATAAATAAGGCGCTTGTTGGGAGGTAACCCAGCATGTATATCTTTTTATTTTATTTTTTTAGTGTCGAGTTTTGTGTTGTTTTTATTTTGCAGAGTAGGGGAAGTCTGAGTACCCAAAAGTTGAAGCTGAGAGGCATATTTGAGCTTAAGTGTGGGGTCATCCCGACTCTAAAGATTGAGAATCATGTCCGAGCTAGACCCGAGAGGGTTTCAGGGAGTATTTCTCACCCTTGTTTTAATATTTTTCTTTGTGATCATGCATCGAGTACTATGAATAACATAAGTGTGGGGTGGGGAAACTAATTTCTCAGGTGTAATTGTATAAAATTATTGTTTTTTAGAAAAATCTCGAATTTTCCCAACGATGGATCTGTTGGACAATTTTCTTGAGGGATAAAGTCCGATTTAGAAACACCAAAAAAAAAAAATTTATTTTGAGTAGTTAGGTAGCATCCCTTGGTTTTTCTTTGGGCACCGGTTCTTTTCCAAGGGTGTAACTTGAACCGGGTACTTTAAATTAATTTTTTTTTAGAGTAGTTAGGAAGAAACTGAGTAACTTAGAAATACCCTATGACATGTTTGATGCCGGCATATTAGGTTATGACATACATTTTATTTTCCCTTATATTTGGTTTGACATATGATGCCTGAGTAAAAATGAATAGCCTATTTTGTGACGCCTTAGTTCAGTTGCTTGACTTGTATGCTACATAGTGCAATATTGCTTAATTCTCTCAATTTTGTGTGTCTGCTTGACTTGAGAGTTGAATAAAATCATTTTGATTGAGTCATGTGCAATGTGTGAGTGAGGTTTAGTGATTTTCTATGTTATCTTGTGTAGTCTAGAACTTTCCCCGTGTGTTAATCGAAGCGAAATTGTAGGTTATGCTAGTCTAGGAGATGACGTAGGCATTTTCTTGCTTGATCATGGATGTGCTTGTCACATGAAAATTAAAAATTTCCATTGCTAGCCCCTTTGAGCTGTTTGACCTTTCTTTAGTACCCACATTACAAGTCGTACCCCTCTTTTGTTCTTAAATTGAGATTTTTTTTTTGCACCTTTTCCTCCTAAGGCACTTAGTCGATAAAAGAAGTAAGGTGAGATAATGGGAATTAACTTTGCAGTGGAGCCATGGAAAGGCCTGTTAGTGCACTAAGAATTGTATTCAAAAGTCACTAGCCATTGAATCTTCATGTATGGAGTGTGTGTAGGAAAGAAAGAAAAAAAAAATGACAGTAAAAGTATGTACAAAAAGATACACATCTCTAAATTTTTATTAATTTGTGCTAGTGAAAATATAGAAGTGCTTAATTGAAAAAAGGTTATGTTGAATATGAAGGCAAGAGAATTATTGAGAAGAATATGTGTTGAGTTGTGAAGGTAGTGTATTAAAGTGCTTAGTAGGGTTAGTCACTATTCCTAATTATATCCTACCCGTACCTTAGCCTACATTACAACCTTAAAAGTCCTGATTGATCCTAGATTTGGCTAACTTGAATTAGTGGAGATCTACACTAAGCGCAAGCTTATGGTACGACCACGGGATGCATATGAATTCTTTGTGAGAGTGAGTGAATTTGTTCAATTGTGTGATGTCCTTAAATAATGTTTAAAATCATATTTGAATGTGTGGACTAGTTATATTCACTCGTTTGTTGTTGGTGAGGTCACATGATCTCATGAACGATTGGTAATGTCGTAACTTTCTTGTTGGGTAGGTGCATGCATTGAGAGGGATTAGTGGTTGCAAGTCGACTCTTGAGGTTGGGTGGTTGCAATTAGGTTGTTGGTATTATTGATTAAATTGTTATACTTAGGAATGTTTAAGGAAGGGAAAGAATGTGAAATTTTGTATGTTCATACTTGATTGTCGGTATCGATCATAGTTAAGGGGTAATGTTTGTGATTGAAAAGTAAAATACTCCTTGATAATGAAATGCGTACATGTTGAAGGGTAGTAGACTGTCCCATTGCTCGAGGACGAGCAAAAGTCTAAGTGTAGGGTGTTGATGTGTGGCTAGACTTCATGGTTTTAAGCATTATGTACCTTACATTTTATGTGCGTTTGTGATAAAAATACACGTCATATGTTCATAATGGAGTCTATTTCATGTGTAGGGGAATTGGAGATGGAAGTAGAGCTAAATGGATGCATAAACATCAAAAATACGCTCAAGAGTCGAAAAGGAGTGACCCGGGCTATAGCTGGGCGTTTGGGGCTTAAAGCCAGGCCTACCTAGGCTATAGCTGGGCGTTAGAGCCCAAAAGCCAGGCCTACCCAGGCTATAGCTGGGCGTTCGGGGCCTAACGCCTGGGGTCTCTGGTCCGGTCCAATCCGAGTTTTGAAGGTTTTAAGTGTTTCCCGGTATGAATATAAGTCTCCTACATGTTTAGGGTTTGTCCCAAACATATACCCAAAAACACAACTTTCAAGGGAGGATGCCATTTTTGAAGGGAGATTCACGTGGGGATTGATAGAGGAGATAGAGGAGGAGGATTGGATGTGGAGGAACACACACCACGCTTGAAGGAGGCTTCTACCTAGTTTTTCTTCTCTTCTCTTCCTTTAATTTCATAGTTAATTAGTTCTAGAGTTTTTGGGTACTACATAAACGTTGTAGTTTGAAGCTTGAATTGTTCTTATTATTTTATCATATTGGTTTATTTATTCAATCTTGCGCTTAATTATTTGATTGCTTGATCACCAATTGAATACTATCTACGAATCTAGGATTGAACTCGGGAGAGGGAATTCTAGATTGCATANTTCTTGTTAATCCTAATTTCATAGGAATATAGGCGTTAGGTTAGCTTGAATAGGCGAGTTGGACTTCGGGAGAAGGCTACGAGCAATATTAACCTCGTCAATCAATAAACCAGATAAAATTTAAGTGGAAAACTCAACATGATTGTTTGCTAACCCATAGCTCTAGAATATCGGCTCTTATTTAATTAGTGTCTAATTTCGCCAATTTGTTTCCTTAATTTCATAGTTTACTATTCTAGATTAATTTTAGTTAAATATTCATACTTTAGTATTCGCTTGAATAGATTAATTGTTTGGGTTTAATTTAGTTGATAGTTAATCATAAGTCCCTGTGGGTACGATATCTGGACTTACAATCCTATATGACTTGTCGACCACGTATACTTGCGTGTGCGTTTGGGACCAACAACAGCCTCCTTCCAATATTGTGCTTCTGAGGAAGACATTGCTTCCTTGAAGGTTCGAGGCTCATTTTCTAGCAGAAAAGTCAGAAAATCTAGACCGAATGAAGTAGATGTATTTTGATGTTTACTTCTTCTCGGATTTTCCTTATTAGGCATACCATCTGTTGTTTTCTCCCGAGGTCGTTTTGACTTTTGGTAGGACAATTCACTTTCCTTTTTATACGGATAAATAGTTTCAAAGAATTCAGCATTATCTGATTCTATTACCGTATTAACGTGGATCTCAGGATTTTCTGATTTATGAACCAGAAAACGATATGCCTTGCTATTGGTTACATATCCAATAAATACACAATCAACCGTTTTTTATCCTATCTTCACCCTTTTAGGCTTAGGAACCTGTACTTTAGCTAAACACCCCCGCACTTTGAAGTATTTCAAGTTGGGTTTCCTTCCTTTCCACTTTTCGTACGAGATGGACTGTGTTTTACTGTGGGGTACACGGTTGATTATTCAGTTTGCTGTAAGTATAGCTTCCCCCCACAAGTTCTATGGTAAACCAGAACATATCAACAAGGCATTCACCATCTCCTTTAATGTTCGATTCTTTCTTTCCGCAATTCCGTTAGATTGAGGAGAGTACGGGGCAGTTGTTTGGTGAATAATGCCATTTTCCAAACATATTTGTTCAAAAGGAGATTCATATTCTCCACCCCTATCACTTCTTATCATTTTGATCTTTTTGTTAAGTTGTGTTTCAACTTCATTCTTGTATTGCTTGAATGCATCAATTGCTTCATCTTTACTACTAAGTAAGTAAATATAGCAATATCTCGTACTATCGTCAATAAAAGTGATGAAGTACTTTTTCCCATTGCGAGATGGTGTTGACTTTATGTCGCAAAAATTTGTGTGAATTAAATCTAAAGGACTTGAATTCCTTTCGACAGACTTATACGGATGCTTAGCATACTTTGATTCCACACAGATTTGACATTTTGAGTTAATGCAATCAAATTTTGGCAATACTTCCAAATTAATCATTTTCCGTAATGTTTTGAAGTTGACGTGGCCTAAGCGCGCATGCCATAAAGTGTTTGACTCAACTAAGTAAGAAGAAACTTCAACTTTATTGATAGAAATAACTATTACATTTAGCTTAAAAAGTCCCTCATTCGGGTAACCTTTGCCTACATACATATCATTCTTACTTAAAACAACACTATTGGAAACAAATACACACTTAAATCCATTTTTGACAAGAAGTGCTGTAGATACTAAATTCTTGCGAATTTCTGGAACATGGAGAACTTGATTTAGAGTCACAATGGATTCATATTCAATGTAATCTTGCCAACTCCCTCGATTTTGGCCGTAGATGAATTTTCCGTGAAAAGAGTTTGGTCGGGTCCTGCCGGATCATAAGAAGAAAATAATTCCTTGTTTGCAATAATATGGCGGGTGGCTCCAGAATCAATCCACTACTCTCTCGGATTTCCTACCAACTTGCATTCAGAAAACATGGCACACAAGTCCTCCACTTCTACCACATTTGCTTGATTTTTCTTCTTTTGTGACTCTTTCTTTGGAGCACGGCAATCTATGGCCTTATGCCCAGGCTTTCCACAGTTTTGACAACTACCTTTGAACTTCTTCTTTTTCGAGTAATTCTTTTGTCCAGATGCCTTCTTTCTTTTCTTTTTATTTCCCGGTGCTTCCTCAACAATGTTAGCTCCCATTATCAAGCCGTTCTAACACAAGTCTCACAATGAATTACTTTAAGATACCTCATCTCATAATCACTAGTCACGAGTCTCAAACCATAAATCATATATTGCCGAGTTGCCACGTGACTTCTTTTCAGCATTTTTGGTGTCTTCTTATATCCTTAGACGAACAATTAGATCCTCAAGTGACATCTCTTTGCGCTTGTGCTTCAAGTAGTTCTTAAAGTCCTTCCACAAAGGAGGTAACTTTTCAATGAAGGCAGCAACTTGAAACACCTCATTTATGACCATACCTTCAATAACAAATTTATAATTAATAACACTATTAATATTATTAATAAAATTATTGACTCGGGTTATACCTTCAGCAAGGAGGTCATGCACGATGACTTGTAATTCTTGGACTTGATTGATGACCGACCTAGTGTCAATCATCTTAAACTCCAAAAATTTTGCAGCAACGAACTTCTTAAGCCCGGCATCCTCGGTCTTGTACTTTTTCTCAAGAGAGTTCCATAACTCTTTTGAAGTTTCCATGACACTATAAATATTATACAATTCATCCTCCAAACAACTTAAAATGTAGTTTCTGCATAGGAAAAGAGTGTTTCCATGCTTCAATTACCACAAATCGTTCAGCCCAGGAGTGTCTTCTCCCACGACTGGAACATCATCTTTGATGTATCGTTGCAAGATTAGTGTAGTTAGATAGAATAGCATCTTCATCTGCCAACATTTGAAGTCTGTACCGGAAAATTTCTCGAGTTTTTCTGTCGGTGTCATTGTATGTGTTGGTCTTGACGAAGCAGCAGCACTCGATGAAGCACCCGTTCCAGCAGCTTTTCCATTAGTTTGGTTTTCATTCGTCATGTTTCCGTAGAGTTGGAAACAAACAGAACTTTGTTAAATCAGTGAATTTTTGATATCTTCAAACTGAATACCAAACCAAACATACAACATGTAACAATGGTGAAGTTTTTATATACTTCAAACCCATACGTTTATTATTCCGATAAAGTTTTGATATACTTTAAACTGGACAGAACAGATATTGGAGTAGAAAGCATGAAGGCTTTAGTCTCCAAACCAGTATACAAAATATAGATAACAGTTCAATATAAATTTCAACACAGAAACTTCAAATTAAAATTCCTTAAGCTTGTTATCGCTACTGTGTTAAAACAGAAAATAGAAAACTGTTAGAAGAAATTGAAAAGCTGTAAACGATAAGAAATATTCCGAGTCCACAATTTCCATGTGCGTCCTTAAGAAATTTTAACCCCCTCACAAGTTGCCAAGGTAGTGAATTAAATCCTCCCAGGATAAAACGGAATAAACCTTCCTGCAACAGTGGCAATACAAACTGCAGGATACCAACGAACTCAAAGAACGGAGCAAAATCACACTTACGAATTTGAGAGAGAATCTGCGAAGTAGAATGTAGGATTTTCAGAAAGAAGTTCTGTATTTTCGAGTGAGTGAAAAGGAAGCCATGCCTCGGAATTTATAGGCAATTATCGGAAGAGGTGTGATGTCTGTTCAGGAAGAGGTATCTGTCCAGAAGGGAAAAGCAGCATTCAGCGTTTTGGATATTCCAGTTAATTCCGTTAATGAACTGACTGGCACTTAATTAATTCTTAAATAATTAATTAAATAAATTTTGTCAAAAAATTAATCTTATCGATCATTTGACAAATCCGAAGCCGAAGCCGAGCCAAGCGACAACGACGGCGCGAGGCTTCATTCTCTTCAACTCCTTTTAAGAGCTCTAAGAAGTGATTCTATATTTATACACACAAGTGTAGTTGTCTCTCACCAATGTGGTACAAAGTTCATTTGTCATAAAGATAAAGCTCACTTGATTCAAATTTTTTATTTTTCTCAATTTTATTTCCCATTATTTCCTAATTCACACTTTTAATCTTTAATGTCCAATGGCTTAAAGTCCAACAGTATTGAACACTCTCAAAAGATACAGAGTACATTCCACCTTATCTCCTCAACTTTTTTGAGCAGGAACATAATACCTCTTTTACCTTTTGAATGGAAAAAAGAACCCTTTTTGACTCAGAAGTCAACCAAAAAGATACTTAAAAAAAAATTACCAAAGTTTTCAAATGACAAGTATGACTTTTTGTTAGTTTGTCATTTGGTGTAATATCTGTATCTATTACTATTCTTTTGATATAACGTTGATATGCATATTTCTTTCTCTTTTTATTTTTAAAATTTATTATATTATTCACAATTCATCAATTATCTAAACTTTTCAATAATATATTTGACTATTATTTACATACTTTATTTATTTTTTAATTAATTCAAAGCATGAATATCCTAACATTAGCTATAACCCCTTCTTTGTATTTTTATCCATCGTGATATTTTAATTATGTTTTCTTTACACGTACTTAAAAATATCATATTAACACCAAATTATGATTTAAATTCGACCAAAAGTATAAAAAGTTCTTGTTGGGGTTTTAAGTTTATTTTTAGCTTAAAAGAGGGTTAACGGGAAATGGAGGAAAAAATAAAAATTTGATTTTCCCTCCTTGATAAAGGGACATTTTCCCATATTGGAGGAGGAATGGACTTTTGATGAGTAAATATACAATTGGTCTTCTTCTAGCTCTTAAAGAGTTAAGAAGAAGGCAAGCATCGCGTCATCGTCGTTACGCTCGCTCGACTTCAGCTTCGGGGACAAAATTTATTTGTTAATATTAAAGATTAATGTAAAATTATTGAATCTAAATTATACGTTTTTGTAACGGAAATTTAATTTTTCTTCGCGTTTTAAAGTCCAGTTTTATTTTGCACAAATAGCCATTTTATGTTATGGCCGCTTTACGTGAACAATAATGACAGACCTTCTGAAGAGTTGCACCTCTTCGTTTAAACTCAACATGTTGGCTATAAATAGCAGACTATTCCATCATTTTTTCCTTACGAAATTTCTGAACTCTCCTCTTCTTTTCTGTATTATTTTAACTACAACAAAGCAACAATAAGTGTAATTTGCTGCCGCCATTTGTGTTCGTTGAAACACTGGGGTTTGAAGTACTGTTACACCAGTGTGTAATCTATTCTATCCTGGGTAGAAATAATCCACAACCTCGGGTAATAGGAGGGGATTAAGTTTCTTAAGGAAACAATGTGAATTTAGTGGGTGATGGGTGGTGATTTTACCACTTATTTTAGTCTCTTTTCTTTAGATTTTGCGTCCTTTAATGATAATATGAGATCTTTTATAGTGTGTATTTTCATATTCTCAGGTAAATAAGGCCACGAAGTGATTTGAATGCAATTGAAGTGAAATTGAGCAAAAAATGGTCGAAAGAATGCAAAAGGCTCCAGTGATTCCGCATCTGCGGAACATTGATCGCAGAAGCGATCTCGCACCTGCTGGGAGAAAGTCCGCATCTGCGGAACTGAGCAACTTCACCTAGGATCGCACTTGCGAGTCAAGACCCGCTTCTGCGGTTGCGCATCTGTGCTTTGAAGACCGCATTTGCAGATCCAGCACTTCTATTCACTTTACGCATCTGCGATGGGCTATCCGCATTTGCGGAGCCGCACCTGCGAGAATTCTTCCGCAGGTTGAGGTCAACGGGCATCAAACCTGGGAAGTAATGGCATTTCATATTTTTCCAATCCCAAATCCACAAATACACGACCTAGCAAATATTTTTGTCAACTTTTACAACTCTTAGGGATATTTGGATTATTTTCAGTCCTTACACTAGAGAGAACAAGGTTTGGAAGCTAGGGTTCTTGCACACACACTTGGGTCTTGAAGATTTGAAGCTTTTGGTTGAGAATTTCTTACTCTTTTATGCTCATTTATTCATTTCCTTGCTTTGTATTGTAATCTAAGTGTGTAGTACTTTTTTCAACACTTGAATCTTTTTTATGGGAATATTCATATTTAAAGTGTGGATTAAATACCTTGTTGTGCTTATGTATTGAACGATTTTTATTATTTATGAAGTGAGGTATTATTTCTTTAATTATTCTTGTTATTTAATATTTTCAAAGGGATTAGCTAACCCTAGAACTCGCCCATTAACTTCGAATTAATTTTGGAAAAGATTATTTGGGGTTTGAAAAGATTAATTAACAAAAACTTGAGGCTTTAACCCTCATTTTATAGATTCTACCTAGGATAGGATTGAACTACTTGTAGCCATATTCGGTTGTGCTTCATCTCTTGATTATTTTAGGGATAATTCAATTAGGAAGTCTTGTTAGTTTTCGGAAGAAGCTAATTAAGAATTGTTATCCGTGGCTAATTAACATAAACTCGCTCATATTTGTAAAATCGTGAAATACAGTGGATCGTTACTTGAGTGTAATTCGGATGCATCCATACTTGTAGCCATTGATCATTTTACTTGCTTTCTAGGTTAGTTTATATTTTTGCATTTAGCTATAGTATGTTCACAACCAAATTCTAAGTGTTTGGCATTGCATAATAAGTGATACTTTTCTTACATTCCTAATCGCCTACGTATTGTTCTTTATGGGATTCGACCCCGGCTCACAGTTGGGTAATTTATATTACATGCAACCGTGTCCATTTACTTTTTAGTAGTGGATTTGGACGTCATCAGTGGGCTCGGATTAATTTCTACTTCTTCTACATTTTTGTTTATACACTTGTGTTCTTCTCCAAAATTATTTTATAAATATAATATACTAACAAGCTTAAGGATATTAACCATTTTTCTGTATTTGTGTTATACTCACTGTTCTGGAGACCAAAATCTTTATGGTTTTTTACTCCTGTTTTGGAGATTAAAACCTTCGTGGTTTTCAACTGCATTTCTTTACTTTAACGTTTATTCTGTTTTGGTTTACTATCTGTTATTCGGAGATTAAAAATCTAGAGATATTATACTCCGTTAGAGATTAAAATCAACGTGATTTTCTACTCCAGTTTTATTCGGTTTGAAGATATAAAAACTTTTTGTTTATTAAACAATTGTTTGTGTCATTTTTTTTTACAGAAATGACGAATGAGAACGGAAACCAAGTTGATCCTATAGTGACTGCCAATGCATCGACAAGCCGAACAACTCCGGCATTGGCACCGGCACCGGCAGAAAAGCCCGAAAAATTTTCTCGGATTGATTTCAAGCGGTGGTAGAAGAAGATATTCTTCTATTTGATGACTTTAAGTCTACAGAAGTTCATTAAGGAAAAGTTTCCTGTTCTGCCCGACAAAACTCCAGACAATGAATGCTTTGTCGTGACTGAGGCGTGGAAGCATTCTGATTTTCTGTGCAAGAATTACATTCTTAGCGGACTGTAGGACGATCTGTATAACGTGTATATTAATGTGGATACGTCAAAAGAATTGTGGATTGCGCTTGAAAACAAATACAAAACTGAGGATGCCAGGTTGAAGAAATTTGTTGCTGCTAAATTTTTGGATTAAAAAATGGTAGATAGCAAGTCAGTTATTACCCAAGTCCAGGAATTGCAAGTGATTATTCACCATCTTCTTGATGAAATTATAAGTCAAATTAATACTTATGTTGAAAGTATTAATTATATTATTAATACTAACATAATTTTTATTGAAGGTCTTGTGATCAATGAAGCATTCCAAATTGTAGCGATGATTGAGAAGTTGCCTCCTCTGTGGAAGGACTTCAGAAATTACTTGAAACTCAAACTCAAACTCAGGAGATGTCGCTTAAAGATCTCATTGTTCGTTTGAGAATCAAAGAGGACAACAAAGCTGCTGAAAATAAAGGTCGTGAAAACTCAACAATAATGGGAGCAAACATTATTGAGGATGCTCCACAAAATAATAGAAAGAGGAAGAAGGCTTCTGGATCGAAAAGCATCCCAAGCAAGAAGAGTTTCAAAGGAAATTGCTACAACTGTGGGAAATCTAGGCACAAATCTGCAGATTTTCGTGCTCCAAGGAAAGACAAGAAGAAGGGTCAAGAAAACATGGTTGAAAAGCACGAAGATATTGATGACTTGTGTGTTATGCTTTCTGAATGCAACCTTATGGGAAATCCAAAGGAGTGGTGGATTGATTTCGGAGCCACTCGCAATATTGGTGATGTTAGAGAAGCATTTGCTACATATGCTCCCATTGGACCCGACGAGATGCTTTCTATGGGAAATTCTGCAACAGCCAAAATTGAAGGATGTGTCAAGATATTTCTGAAAATGACTTCTGGCAAGGTGGTGACTTTGAAAAACATCCTTTATGTTCCCGATATTAGGAAGAACTTAGTCTCTACTGCACTTCTCGTTAAGAGCGGGTTTTTGTATCTGATATGCTTGTAATAAGCAAGAATGAGATGTTTGTAGGAAAAGGTTACCTCACTGAGGGCCTTTTCAAACTAAATGTAATGGTCGTTGAAAATAATAAAATTTCAGCTTCTTCTTACTTACTTGAGTCAAATGATCTATGGCATATACGTTTGGGACATGTCAATTATAAAATCTTGCGAAAAATGATTAATTTGGAAGTATTGCCTAAGTTTGAATGCGACAAATCAAAATGTCAAATATGTGTGGAATCTAAGTATGTTAAACATCCTTATAAGTCAGTTGAAAGGAATTCAAATCCTTTAGACTTAATTCACACAGATATTTGCGACATGAAGTCAATACCATCTCACGGTGGAAAGAAGTATTTCATAACTTTTATTAATGACAATACTCGATATTTCTATGTTTACTTACTTAATAGTATAGATGAAGCAATAGATGCTTTCAAGCAATACAAAAATAAAGTTGAAACGCAACTTAATAAGAAAATCAAAATGATAAGAAGTGATAGGGTGGTGAATATGAATCTCCTATTGAAGAAATATGTTTAGAATATGGAATTATTCATCAAACAACGGCCTCTTACACGCCCCAATCCAATGGGATTGCGGAAAAAAAGAATCGTTCATTAAAGGAGATGATGAACGCATTATTGATAAGTTCTGGTCTGCCACATAACCTGTGGGGGGAAGACGTTCTAACGGCTAACCGGATACTAAATCGAGTACCTTATAGCAAAACGCAATCCATTCCATATGAAAAATGGAAAGGAAGGAAGCTCCTCGAATTATTTGAAAGTGTGGGAGTGTTTGGCAAAAGTGCAAGTTCCTAAATCCAAAAGAATAAAAATAGGACCAAAAACCGTTGATCGTGTTTTCATAGAATATGCGACCAATAGTAAAGCATATCAATTTTTGGTTCATAAATCAGAAAATCTCGACATCTATATTAATACGATTATAGAATCAGATAATGCTGACTTCTTCAAAATATATATTTGTATAAAAAAGAATTTGAGTCGGTTGGTGAAGGATCTAGACGACCTCGGGAAGAAATAAAAGAAAGTACGTTTAATCAGGAGGATCCAAGATGTAGTAAACGTCAAAGAACGTCTACTTCATTTGGACCAGAATTTGTGACTTTCTTACTGGAAATGAGTCTCGAACATTTAAAGAAGATAGGTCTTCTTCGGAATCATTATTTTGGAAAGAGGCTGTCAATAATGAAATAGAATTCATATTAAACAACCATACATGGGAATTGGTTGATCTTCCTCCCGGAAATAAACCGTTGGGTTCTAAATGGATTTTTAAAAGGAAAATGAAAGATGATGGCATTATTGATAATATAAGGCAAGACTTGTGGTCAAAGGATATAGACAATGAGAAGGTCTTGATTATTTTTATACAGACTCTCCAGTTACAAGAATTACGTCCATACGAACGTTAGTAGCATTAGCTGCAGTTTATGGTCTTGAAATTCATCAAATGAACGTTAAGACGTCCTTATTAAATGGAGATTTGGTGGAAGAAATCTACATAGAACAACTTGAAGGGTTTTTGGTTCCAAGTAAAGAAAAGAAGGTATGTAGACTTTTTAAGTCCCTTTATGGACTACAACAAGCACCCAAACAATGGCATGCGAAATTTAACCAAACAATGTTGTCAAATGGTTTTAAGATAAATGAATGTGATAAATGTGTGTACATTAAAAATGTTTCAAATCACATAGTTATTGTTTGCTTATATGTGGATGATATATTGATAATGAGTAATGACATTGCCAACATAAATTCGACTAAGTGTATGCTAACTAGCAAGGACTTGGAAGTTATTGATTTAATTGTAGGTATTAAGATCCATAAGACTCCTGAAGGTCTGGCATTGTCACAATCTCATTATATTAAGAAAGTACTTGAAACTTAGATTTTAAAGTTGCAAAGACTCCAATTAACATGAATCGCAAAGAACAAAGGCCAAAGCATATCACAATTGGATTATGCTCGTGTGTTAGGATGTTTAATATATATCATGAATTGTACACGACCGGATATAGCTTGTGCTATAAGTAAATTGAGTTGATACACTATTAATCCAAGTCAATCTCATTGGATGGCAATGAAACGAGTTTTGGGATATTTAGAACATACCCAGGACTTTACTTTGCATTACAGTAAATATCTTGCAGTGATTGAGGGATACTGTGATGCAAATTGGATCACCGGTTCAACTGATTCTAAGTCCACAAGTGGATATGTATTCATTATTGGTGAAGGAGCGGTATCTTGGAAGTCGTCCATACAAATGTGTATTTCCCGCTCTACATTAGATGTTGAATTCATAGACTTAGATAAAGCAGGTGAAGAAGCTGAATGGCTCCGAAATTTATTGGAAGATATTCCATTTTGGCCCAAACAGTTGGCTCCAATATGTATACATTGTGATAGTAAAACAGTAATTAGAAGGGTTGGGAGCATTATGTATAACGGTAAATCTCGTCGTATTCGAAGAAGACATAAAACCGTTAGTCAATTACTCTCTAGAGAAATTATCACGATTGAATACGTAAATTCAAGTGATAATGTGTCGAACACACTTACGAAAGGCCTAACTAGAGAGGTAGTTGAGAAATCATAGAAGGGAATGGGACTATGGCCGAGGACAATTCATTGTGCTGGTAACTCTACCTAGAAGAATGGAGATCCCAAGATCTAGGTTCAAGGAGATCAAAAAAAGTCATTAATGACGGTTCAACATTGTCAACTAAATTTTGGTCCATTCTCGTGACGAGACAATGTTCAGTACCAAGGATAAAGCATTAAGGTTTTTTAATAGTTTTTAAATTTGATACGGGGTATATCAAATAGTGTATCTACGGGATGATACATTTAGGAATCACCTATGTAAGTGTGAAGTGTTAGCCGCTTCAAGGAGAATTTTGCAAGGCAAGTTCTCTACGCACTTATGAAAACAGGCGGTGTTCACGGCTGAAACGAACACAACAATGAGAACCAAAAACGGTTAAGGGTTGATTGTGTGACTTATGGTTGTCTAGGTATACATCAAAGTTCGACGGTTCAAAGATATCAAATCTACCGATTGACCGAGTATATCCGACATAAGTTCACTACGGAAAGTTCAAAGGGAAACCTACTTATCCAGATGCAATTAATCCTTTCTTGCGAACCACACAGCTTTTCATGCATATTTCCGTGATATATTCATTCTCTATTCATGTGGGAGGTTGTTGGGGTTCTAAGCTTATTTTAGCTTAAAAGAGGGCGAATGGGAAATGGAGGGAAAAACAAAAATAAGATTTTCCCTCCTTGACAAAGGGACATTGTCCCATATTAGAGGAGGAAAAGACTTTTGATGTGTATATATACAATTTCTCTTCTTCTAGCTCTTAAAGAGTTAAGAAGAAGGTACGCCTTGCGCCGTCATCGCTCGCTCGACTCGGATTTGGATTTGGTCAAATGATCGATTGATTGATTAATTTTTTTGGACCAAATTTATTTGCTAATATTAAAGATTAACGTAATATTATCTAGTCCAAATTATCCGCTTTTGTAATGGAAAATTAATTTTCCTCCGCATTTTGAATTCACATTTTATTTTTGTAAATAGCCATTTACGTAAACTCAACATGTTGGCTATTAATAGCAGACCATTCCCTCATATTTTCCTTATGAAATTTCTGAATTCTCCTCTTCCTTTCTGCATTATTTTAACTACAACAAAGCAACAATAAATGTGATTTGTTGCCTCCATTTGTATTCGTTCTATCTTGGGAGGAAATAATCCACAACCTCGGGTACTAGGAGGGGATTAAGTTCCTTAAGGAAACACTGTGAATTCAGTGGGATCGGATTAATTTCTACTTCTTCTACATGTCTGTTTATACATTTGTATTCTTCTCCAGAATTACTTTACAAATACAATATACTAACATTTCATTCATTAAATTGCTACATAATCTATGATATTTGGTCTTACACCATAGATCAAAACCTTAATTTCAAACTTTAAAATGCAGAATTTCACTGATGCAAGGATCACCAACGGACGTATCAAAACTAAGATGACCAAAAACATATGTGTTAGGATCAGGAACTCAAGTAGTGCAGAATTTAGCCAGACAATGCTATAATGAAAATAACAAAGATAATGCATGTCGATAACAACGACAAGTAAATCATATAATGAAGACACCAATTTAACGCGGTTCGGTCAGTGTGACTTATGTCCAAAAACGGAGAGGAGCAATTTTACTATACCAACAAGAGTACAAAAAAGAGTATAAAATTAGAGTAAATATACTCTAATTTGTCCCAAATACCCCAAGAGAATAACTTCACAAGATCACTCCAAAGAACAGGTTCACACAAGTGTTTACCAACACTCACTCTCTTACAAATGCTCTCAATTACTAAAGGAGGAGAAGAAACAAGAAATGAATACTCAAGTCTTGTTGGTGTGTTTAAAATGAACTAATGGCCTTTCCTTTTATAGGCAAAAAATCCTTGGCCTCTTAGTTGTAAAGGAAATGATACAACTTGTGCAAATGATATTCACACACAATGTAATATTTTTGGGTCCCAAAGAATATTGCCGACAAATTCTACTTTGCAAATAAGTTTATGCTTATATGAGATGGACTACACTAGTCAAAATATTGGTCATAATTACGAATCTCCACTTTGGCCTAATTTTGGATGATATATTAAATTTTCTTCACCTTCTCCGCAAAAGCACCAATGGGTATATGTCAAATTTTAATGTTATCAAAATCAGACAAGTTTTCTAATACCGAAACTGTAGTAGGGCCTAAAAATGGTTCCCAATAAAGTATACAACGAACCAGATATGTGTGCTTTCATGATCACAAGAGCACCTTGAAATTTTTTTAGAATTTCACCTCCAACAGTGAATTTGCACCCAAGGGATTCTAAAGTGTCCAAAGAGATGAGATTTTTCTTCAAATCAGGAACATATCT
The DNA here is from genome assembly GCA_005239505.1 of Nicotiana paniculata. Lineage (NCBI taxonomy): Eukaryota > Viridiplantae > Streptophyta > Magnoliopsida > Solanales > Solanaceae > Nicotiana > Nicotiana paniculata. The sequence continues at coordinate 46,599 of ML340742.1, read as the reverse complement.
AACATCGGTGAGAGTTCTCACCACACCGTCTTGCATTCCAATCCGAATTGTACCTTTGCCAATAACATTATAAGTAACATTGTTACAATGTTGGACAACTCCACCTTCAATTGAATCATATGTAGAAAACAAGTCCTTGCTAGGACACATATGATATGAACAACTGGAATCTAGAATTCACTCATTTTCTGATCTGAAACTATTTTCAGTTGCTAAAAAATATAGTTCCTCAATCTCATCATTTGCTACACTAGCTTCGGCGGTGTCAGTATTTTTGTGCTCATTTTTTCCTTCTTTATGCTTTTTTTTTTTTCAGTTTATAGCATTCAGAGATAATGTGACCTTTCTTATGACAATAGCGACACTCTAAATTATTATATCTGGATATGGAGTCGGATTTTCCCCTAACAAACAAGCCAACTTCTGCTTGCGTTCCACTAGCTTCCCAAGTAATATCATGATCTACCTATTCTTTTGATTTAAAGATAGATTTAATATCCTTATAAGAGATATTATACTTTGTATAAAGCATAATATCTTATATGCTCAAAAGATGTGGTTAGATAACAAAGAAGTAACACGGCTTAATCCTCCTCTTTAATTTCAGTATCTATATTACTCAAATTTATACGAATGGAATCAAAGGTGTCATGATGAAAGAGAATAGAGGTACCTACACCCATATGAATTGTATAAAGCTTCTGCTTTAGGTAAAGTCTATTTTCCACAGTCCTCTTCTAATATAAGGCTTTCAATTTTTCCAACATGCCTTTGGTTGTGGTTTCTACAGAAACTTCATGTAAAACCTCATTTGAGAGAATTGAAATGATACCTGCGCCTTTTTGTATATGAAGGCAAAATCATCATCCGTTATTTTATCATGCTTGTTCTCTTTTCCTTGCAACGCCAAGTCTAGGCCACCTTGAATTAAGATAGATTCCATCTTTAATTGTCATGATAGTAGGCTATAATCATGTAGTTTATCTACTATTTGCACTCTAACTTGGCTGCACTTTGATAATTGAATGTTAAATGATAACAAATTGCTCTAATTTAGAACTTTATGCTTTGCAGGAGCAATTTCGGGCTATGAGGACATTAAAGAGTGTTTTGGAGCTAATATGGAGCATTGAAGGCCAATCGCAAGTTAGAGCACTTAAAAAGAAGAAAGAAAAAAGGCTACAGAAAAATCCTCCAGGTACGCGGTCGCGCACTGGCTGTGCATGTCAGGCAGAACACTGGCCAAAGTGCGCAGTCGATGCGCGGCCGCACACGTGCTTCTGCAAAAAATAGTCCAAGGCCAATTTTGTGATTTCAAAGGTGACTAAACTTGACCTATATGAAGCCCAGCTCGCCCAAAAAGAGGGTATCTATGTTTTTAGAAGAACATTGGAAGAAAGAACACAAAACGAGTAAGACAGAGAATTCCTCTATGAGTTTTTCATCTTCTTCTTCTTAATTCCATTGTTGGTTATGACTTTTTATATTGTAATCTTTATTAGCAGTATGAGTAGCTAAACCTGTCACCTAGGGTTGATGGAACCAATTGTTGGATGAAGTCTTAATTACGTTTTGATATAATTGAGCAGTTTTTACTCTATGATTGTTCAACTATGTGTTTCTTGTGATTAATTGAAAGGGTCCTTGATTAATCGTGTCTAGTTATATTGTATTTCTTGAGAAAGAATACTTGATTAGATTGCTGTTGAACAATGCCACTTTCGAGTAAGTTAAGAGATTAATTACTTGAATTTAAAAGCAGGATTAGAGATAACTAAGCTTTGGTGTGATATTTATGAGTTGTACAAATTGACAACTAGAGTAGTTCGAGAGAATGCGTCTAGTAAATTATCGTAATTGATCGAGATATAATTACGGTAAACAAGAACTCATCATCTTTATAGAGTGTTATAGCGAGATTATAGCTAATGTGTCAGGAATTAATCCGACAATTGAAAAAATCAATAACCCTAGATCATTTTACCCTTGTATTCAACTTCATTCTTGCTTATTGATAGTTTTTATTGTCATTTTTTCTTAGTTAAATAATTTATGTTAATTATCAAATAAAATCTTGAAATCTGAAAATTTCCTGAGCTTATCATTAGCGATACTAAAAGTTGTAGCAAATAAGTTAGTTCCCTGTGGGATTCGACTCCGTACTCTTGAACAGGATTATTTTTGCAGCGACCGCTTAGTCCTTTTTATAAGGCATAGTTGGGCGTGATCAAATTTTGGCATCGTTTTCGGGGAACTAACGGTGTTATTTATTACAACTTGGAAGAATTTCTAGGATTTTTAGTTTAGATCAATTTTCTGAGGTGTTAAAAATATTTCCATTGAAATTATCACGTTTGAACTCTTCTGTGACTCAGGTGCATGCCTAGAAGCTCCTTGAGAACTGGTGAACTTTTTGAAGCACTCTCAGATCCCGAGAAAGCATTCAGGGCATTGAATCGGGCTAACAAGAAGGGCAAATAGCTAAAAGAAGACGAACAACTCAAAATTAAAATGGACGACGTCGAGAACGTCAACGGTAACAATAGGAATGAACGATTTGACCCAAACATCATAGTGGTAGCACCTTTTGTGACGGAAGTTGCTCTATATGATTAGGCGCAACCAACTGTTGATAACCTGGTCACCGCAATTGCAGTCTCTCAAATACAAGCGGAGACGTTTCAGGTCACCAACAACATGCTGCACTTGCTGCAGAATAAAGGGATGTTCTCCGGATCGTACATCGAAGACCCGCAACAACATCTGAAGAACTTTCTATCAATTTGTGTCACTCAAAGACAACCGAATGTGACTCCTGAAATAATCAGATTATTACTATTCCCATTCTCAGTGACTGGGGAGGATCAAACTTGGCTGAATTCGCTCCCAATAAACTCCATATCTACTTGGGAGGAACTAGTTAAGCAATTCTTAAACAAGTTCTATCCGCCCAACAAAACTGCGAGGCAAATTGATGAGATATTGCAATTCATGCAGAAACCGACTACAACTTTGCAGGAAACCTGGGAGAGGTTTAAGGGTATGCTAATGAAGTGTCCACACCATGGAATCCCATATCAGATGCTAGGACAAAGATTCCTTATGGGTTTCACTGAAAGTTTGAAGCCCAATGTAGATGTTTCGGCCGGGGTGCATTCTTGAGCAAAACATTCACAAAGTGTAAGATTCTTCTTGACAAGATGGCTCAATATCCAAGCTGGATGACGAGAGATACAACACTCACTCCAATAGTGCATTCTATTGCTCTTGAACCAAACAATACAAATGCAGAAAACATATCCGCTCTCATGACCCAGATGAGCTTGTTGACAAAGAAAATTGATGAGATGGGTACGAAACAGGTGCACATTGTTGATAGAACAAATGGAGGCATATGCACTCCCTACATAAAATCAGTCTTATGTTTGCTCGTTTAGTGGAGAAAATGATAACCAGGGCTTCAGAGAAGACATGAATTACGTCAATAATTTTGGGGGTCAGAGGCAAGGTGGACAGCAATGGGAACCTCAAAATCAGCAGTACAGACCACCCCAGCAACAATACAATACCAATCCAGGGGGAGAACGACCACAAGGCCAAGTCGTGCCTTATCAAAGGCAGCAGGGCTACAATCAGCAGCACCAACAACAACAGTTAGCTTATCAACCGCCTCATCAACAGCAAGACAGTAATATAATAAAAATCAAGGGCATGCTGCAATAACTCATTAGGACAAATGGAAAAGATGCAAGAAAAGTTAGCCGCACATGATTCGGCTATTAAAGGAATTGAAACTCAACTAGACCAATTATCTACGGCCTTGAACAATCGCCCACAAGGAACGTTGACTGCAGACACAAACGTCAATCCAAAGGATCAGAACCCAAATCAGCTAATGGCAGTGAGTCTCAGGAATGGAAAGGACTTAGACAGAGAGTAAGAAGTTTCTCAATCTAGGAGAGACACAGTGTCAATTACTCCAATGATATTAGAGACCGACGAGTCAACGGAGCTCACAGAGGTTGTAATTAAACAGGCACAAGTTGACAAAGGCAAAGAGAAGTAAATTGAACAACTCCCAGACAGTTGGTGGAAAAGGATCCTAATGAAGAAAAGACACCAAGAAGTGGGCAGAGGCTAACTCCTGCACCATTCCTCAAAGGTTGGAAAATCAAAAGAAAGATGATCAATACAGGAAATTCATGGAAATGCTCAGACAAATTCAACTGAATATTCCGCCGACAGGAATTCTAGATGATGTGCTCGTCCAAGTGCGAAAGTTTGTATTTCCTGTCGACTTTGTTATTCTTGACTGTCAAGTTGATGAATAAATAACAATAATTTTGGGAGGCCGTACTTAACCAATGGGAGAGAATTAATCGATTGTGAGGCTAGAAAGTTAAAAATGAGGTTGAATAATGAAGAAATAATATTCAACGTTCAACAATCTATGAGGAGACCCAACGAATTTGCAAATTGTCCACTAGTTGAGGCCGTGGATGTAATACTACAAGAGGAGGATGAGACCCTTAATGTCAGAGATCCATTAGAAGATTGTTTGATGAATTTGGAAGAAGTGGGTGGTGAAGAGTTGGCAGAGTGGGTCATGGATCTTGAAGGTCAAAGGTTCTGGAAAAGGGAACCCCAGTTCGAGCCACTACGCTTAGAAGAAAGAGCAACACCACTTGCGAAGCCATCAATAGAGGAACCACCACAATTGGACCTAAAACCGCTTCCAGCTCACCTCAGGTAAGATTTCTTAGGACCTAACTCTACTTCACATGTTATTATATCATCCGCTTTGCCAGCTGTGCATGTAGAACAACTCCTATATGTGTTACATGAATGTAAGACTGCTATTGGTTGGACCATGACAGACATAAAAGGTATCAGCCTGGCCTTTTGCATGCACAAGATTCTCTTGGAAGAGGGGCACAAACCTTCCAGAGAACATCAAAGAAGGATGAACTCGAACATGAAAGAGGTGGTGAAGAAAGAAGTGTCAAGTGGTTAGATGTGGGTATCATCTTCTCCATCTATGACAGTAACTGGTCAGCCATGTTCAGTGTGTGCCAAAGAAGGGAGGAATGACGGTCGTGCAAAATGAGAATAACGAGTTGATCTCGATTCGTACAGTCACGGGGTGGCGAATTTTCATGGATTATAGAAAACTGAACACAGCCACCTGGAACAACCATTTCCCCTTACCATTGATTGATCAAATGTTGGATAGGCTGGCTAGGCGGTCTCACTTCTGCTTTTTGGATGGATATTTGGGGTACAATCGGAGAATGTCGTTTGGCCTTCGAAATGCACCGGCCACATTCCAGAGGTGTATGTTAGCCATTTTCACTGATATAGTTGAAGATATTATGGAAGTCTTTATGGATGATTTCTCACTGGTGGGGGATTCATTCGAAGACTGTCTTCACAATTTAAGAAGAGTGCTAAAAAGGTGTGTGGAGACAAATTTAGTGCTAAACTGGGAGAAGTGCCATTTTATGGTACAAGAAGGTATAGTGTTGGGGCATCGAGTGTCCAGTAAAGGTATTGAGGTCGAACATGCTAAGGTTGGCATGATTGAGAAGTTTCCACCGCCCACTTCGGTCAAGGCGGTGAGAAGTTTCCTTGGGCACGCTGGGTTCTATAGGCGATTCATAAAAGATTTCTCTAAAATTGCTAACCCCTTATGTAAACTCCTTGAAAAGGATCATCCCTTTGTGTTCTCTGATGATTGCAGGTTGGCATTTGAGGAGCTGAAGAAGAGACTGGTGACTGCATCAATCATCATTGCACCCAAATGGGAGCAACTTTTCGAGCTCACGTGTGACGCGAGTGACTATGCTATAGGAGCAGTCCTCGGGAAGCGAAAGGACAAGCTTGTGCACCTAATTTACTATGCAAACAAACACTAAGCGTTGCACATCTAAATTATACTGTGACTGAGAAAGAGATGTTGGTTGTGGTGTTTGCATTCGAAAAATTCAAGTCTTATTTGATTGGTTCAAAAGTTATTGTTTATACTGACCATGCAGCACTTAGGTACATGATAGCAAAGAAGTAACCAAAGCCACGCTTGATTCGTTGGGTTCTTTTGCTACAAGAATTCGATTTGGAGATCCCCGATAGGAAAGGAACAGATAACCAAGTGGCAGATCACATTTCAAGGTTGGAGGGAGATGAAAAGAAAGTAGAGGTTGAAGATATAACTGAGACATTCCCGGATGAACAATTACTAGCAGTGGCAATGGAGGAAACGCCATGGTATGCTGACATTGCTAATTATTTTGGCAAGTGGTATTGTACCTTATGAACTCTCTTCGATTCAAAAGAAAAAGTTCTTCCGCGATTGTCGGTCTTATTCTGGGATGAACCTTTACTTTTTAAAATATATGTAGATAATATGATCCGAGGTGTATTCCCGAGAAAGATAAATCTTATGTTTTGCAGGCTTGCCATGCTTCACCATATGGTAGGCACTTTGGAGGAATTCGGACAACGGCGAAGGTGTTGGAGTCGGGTTTGTATTGGCCGACTTTATTCAAGGATGCCCATGCTTGGGTGAAAAGTTTTGATGAGTGCCAAAGGACTGGCAACATATCTCGTCGTCACGAGATGTCGATGATTACAATTCAAGAGGTGGAAATATTTGACATGTGGGAGATTGATTTTATGGGACCATTTGTCAGCTCGTATGGTAACAAGTACATATTGGTAGCAGCTGACTATGTCTCCAAATGGGTTGAAGTTGTGGACCTTCCAACAAATGATGCCAAAGGAGTGACATGCTTTCTAAAGAAAAATATTTTCACACGCTTTGGCACTCCGAGAGCTATAATCAGTGACGGTGTAACCCATTTTTGCAATAGAGTGTTCGGAAGGCTGTAAGAAAAAAATGGAGTTCTCCATAAGGTTGCCACACCTTACAACCCACAAACAAGCGGGCAAGTGGAAGTGTCTAACAGGGAAATCAAAAATGTCCCGACTAAAATAATGAATGTGACAAGGATTGATTGGGCAAAGAAGTTGGATGATGAATTATGAGCGTACCGCACAGCATTTAAAATTCCAATTGGTATGTCTCCATATAAGTTGGTGCTTGGAAAAGCATGCCATCTTCCGGTGGAGCTTGAGCATAAAGCCTTATGGGCACTGCGACAGTTGAATTTGGATATGGAAATCGTAGGCACAAGTAGAGTCACAGAGCTACATGAACTCGAGGAATTCCGGTTCTATGTATTCGAGAATGCAAGATTGTACAAACAAGTATGAAGATGATGCATGATAAGCACATTCTAAATCGGAACTTCAACCCCGCAGATCTAGTGTTGTTATACAACTCGAGTTTAAGACTATTTCCGGATAAGCTAAAATCTAGATGGTCAGGACCATTTAGAGTTGTGCAAGTGTTCTTGAGTGGAGCAGTAGAAATTGAGTCTGAATATGGAACAAATAGGTTTAAAGTGAATAGGCAAAGGTTAAAACACTACCTTGGAATGGTTGAAGAAAAAGGGGAGAAAGTTGTGATATCTTTGGAAAAGCCCCAATACGTGAGCGAAGGGCAATCATGAAATCATGCATCATGCCACGATTAAATTAGGCGCTTCCTGGGAGGCAACCCATGGTTTTGTTGTAATTCGTCGTGCCGCGACGTTAAATCAGGCGCTTCTTGGGAGGCAACCCAATATTTTTATTTGTTCTTATTTTTCTTATTTGATTTTGAACCGTGAAAGCATTGACAGGTCTATTAATGTGAAGGGATGAAATTGTGCACGTCAGAAGGATTCGGGGTGAAGAAATCAACTCGGAGATAGGTAAAAAGTGGCGAAAAAGGGAGAAATTTCGAAGGCCAAACGTGCGCGGCAGCGCACTGACCGCGCACTTTCAGACTCCCACTATTGCACATGTGCGGTTGTGCACTGACCACGCATGGGCCGCGCATTTTGTGACCTTCACTGCCCCACGTGCGCGGCCGCGCACCGACCGCGGATCGACCACGCACTGGGCGCCGTTTTTAGGTTGTTGCTCAATTTTATTTTAATTTTTTCCTTTATTTATTTTCTTTAGTTTTTAGTTGTTTCTTTNCCCCCCCCCCCCCCCATTATTCCTTCCCTTAAATCTAAAAAATAAAAACCCTCTCTCTCAAAACACAAACACACACCCACAACCCTCCCTTCTCCCCAATTTCAAAAGCAAAATCCTACTTCCCTTTCCTCTGCTTCTCTACTCAATCACTCCCCAATCTCTATTCCTCACAAGCTTCTTCAGGTAAGTTCCATGGCTTCTATTTTCCTTTTTCTTCACTTTTTTTTAGTTTTTCCAATTTTTTTCTTTTCTTCTTCTATTTTAATTGTATGGTAGTAGAAGTCATTGTTGTTCTTGTCTTTGATTTGTATTACTAGTATACTTGTTGGTATGTGAGGATAATGGATTTCATCTGGTCGGGTTGGATTAGACATTGTTAAGTTTTGGTGGATTTGAGGTATAATTGGGTGTTTGGGGAATTTGAGTTAATTTGCACATCAAGTGTTTGTTTAAATGCTACAGTGAGTTCGTGAACGTAATTTGTGACCAATTGTGTGGATGAAGTCTCAGTAACCGCTATTGGTTCACACATCCCGCCTTGTACTGATAGTGGTATTTATTTTATAGGTACTATGACACCCTCAAAGAAAAGACGAACCACAGGTGCCTCTTCTAGTGGTCATACAGGCTCGTCCCGGTCACGGGCCTCGACCAATGCACCTCAGTTTGATAGAACAAGGCTTGTATCAAGATCAGCCCAAGAACATTTTACTCAGAAGGCTCCTAAGAAGCCCATACCGAAACGGGGTATTAAGAGGGAGCCCTCCAAGTTGATTTCCCCAATATGTATCAGGAGTTGGTTCGGCGCAGGCTGGATAGTTTATCTGAAGAACCTGAGGAGGTCAACTTGATAGTTGTACGAGAGCTCTACGCGAACTTCTTTGAACATGAGGACCATATTTGCAATGTGCGATAGAAGAGTGTTGATGCATCAATAGACGCCATTAGGAGGGCGTACCGGTTGCCAGTATTTGGTGGGGTGGAGGACTATTATGATACGTATAGGCAAGAACCAACCACCTGGAACCTGTTTTCAGAACAATTTATGTGCCAAACAAAGTCATAGTGTGGGTTACGCCGGGAAGGAAGTTTCACTCGGCCTCACTCACCTTTGAAGGGAAGTGTTGGCTTTATATCATCAATAGTTGCCTGCTGTCTGCTGCCTTCCTCCAACACCACTGAGGTGAATGGTCCCAGAGCTTCATTGATATGGTGCTTCATGAATGGCCACGATTCAATGTGGGTAAGGTTATTCACGACGAGATGTTCATCCGTTGTCCAGTGCAGAGGTATGGGTTCTTCTTCCCTTCACTAGTCACTAGATTATGTCGGGCAGCACGACTGTCGGAGAACAAGAATGTGGATGGAAGAGTGAAGAAAGAACCAAAGTTTTGGACGGATAAAGTGACCATTGGAAGGATCTTGTGGTACTTGGAAGAGCTGAAAATGATGACTTTGATGCGCCAGAAGAGGGAGATGAAGGGCAGGTTGAGGTTGGGGTTGAGTCACCCCCACAAGAGCAAGTCGCGGAGGCTGAGGGAACATTTGTGGTCATACGGAATACACGGATGACGGCCTTAGGGTACGAAATGGTAGGATTGCACACTTCTGTCACAGAATTGGGGGATCGAGTTGATGCACTGGCTACCCAAAATGCAAAATCTGAGAAGAAGATCATGGCATGGCTGCGTGCGCTGGGGAGGGCTTGCCATCTCGACCCCGGCACTATCTCCGATCAGGATTGATGTACCAGGGAAGTTTCCTTTCCCTCGCATTTGTTATTTGTGTGAATGGGGGCATGCCACAATTTTAAGTGTGGGGTGGGAGATATTTTGTATGTATAGAGTTATGTAGAGTAGCGTAGTTTCATTAGTTAACTGGAAAAAAGGATTCTTCTAAAGTTTCGAGTTGTCCCGACGATGGATATCATTCGACGGGTTTCTTGAGGGATTCAAGTCGAAGAAAGAAAAAAAATTCTTTTGTAGTAGTGTATCAATTCCCCCTTGGTTTTTCTTTGGGCTACGGTTCTTTTCCAAGGGTTTCGTTTGAACCGGGTGTAGTTAGTTTTTATTTTTTAGGTTAGGAACTTGTGGGCTATGGGCTGAAATGGAAATAGGATCTCTTAACTTCGTTATGCCTTGAATATAGCAAGTACTTTAGTGTGACACTTAGGCTAAATTGTTGATTCTTGTAAAAGTGCCTTAAATCATATGTTCTTAACATGGATTAAGTACCCTGACTAGAGTGTTTTGATGATCCAATCTGGAGTGACTCTTGTGCCATGTGTGTATGAGACTTGTTGTATTTTGTACACTGCATTTGATGCCTAGAACTTGCCCCGTGCGTTTGCAAAGCGAAATAGTAGTCTTGTTCAGTCTTGAAAGTGATATAGGTGTTTCTTTGTTGAGCCATATATATATATATATATATATATATATATATATATATATATATATATATATATATATATATATATATTCCACCCGCCTAATTGTTATGTATCGTAGTTAACCCCTTTGTTTGAATTAACCATCTATTTGAACTTGTTCACCTCTCATGAGCACTTGAATTGCTATGAACTTGTAAATGTTAAAGTGTGGGGTAGTTGGTAGGGATTTTGAGTGAAACTAATGAAATAAGGAGAAAGGTGCATTGTGTTGAGAAAAAAAAAAGAATAATAAAATCCACATGAAATGAATATATATTTATATATATAAAATATTGTATTGTGGTGAATAATATTCCTTTGGTGGCTTTTGATGTAATTGTACTTAAAGAAGTATGGGGTAATATACGTTGATGTGAAGGTGGTGTGTTGGTTTGACATAAGTATGGAATTGAATGTTAAAGTGTATGTATTAAAGTTCATAGGAGGTGTAGTCACTCTTATATCCAAATATATCCTACCCGACCCGCAACCTACATTACAATCAAATAAAGTCCTGCTTGATCCTAGACTGAATGAGCTCGATTAGTAGAGTAGTACACTACGGGCAAGCCTATGGAGCATCTTTTGTGGCACAAGAATATTGTTTCTGAGGGTGAGTGAATTATGTCTATTTTGAAGTTCCTCATTATGTGTGAATTTCATTGATTGTGGAATGAGTCTTTTTTGTTGTGAGCAAGCACTTGATTCATGAGGAAAGATAATTCCTGACCTCTACGTTAGAGTAAGTGAGTAAGTTAGGAATATTGCATGGTGCGTGGGAGTCAACTCTTGAGGTGAAGATGTTACACTACTGTGCTCAATCTATGTGAAATGTTCTTGGAGTGATGAGTTAGGAAAGTCACTTGGTAAAGTTAGGCCTCTGTAGAGTATGGTTTGATTGCTCAGGGATGAGCAATGGTTTAAGTGTGGGGTAAGATAGTAGGCTATAATCATGTAGTTAGCTACTATTTGCACTCTAACTTGGTTTCACTTTATTAATAATTAAATGTTAAATGATAACAAATTGCTCTAATTGAGAACACTATGCTTTGCAGGAGCAATTTTGGGCTATGAGGATGTTAAAAAGTGTTTTGAAGCTAATATGGAGCATTGAAGGCCAATCGCAGGTTAGAGCGCTTAAAAATAAGAAAGAAAAAAGGTTGCAGAAAAAATACTCCAGGTGCGTAGCCGCGCACTGGCCGCGTACATCAGGTAGAACACAGGCCAAAGTGTGCGGTCAATGCGCAGCCGCGCAGGTGCTTCCGAGAAAAATAGTCCAAGGCCAATTTTGTAATTTCAAAGGCGACTAACCTTGACCTAGATGAAGCCCAGCTCGCCCAAAAAGAGGGTATCACTATTTTTAGAAGAACTTTGGAGGCAAGAACACAAAAGGAGTAAGACAGAGAATTCCTCTACAAGTTTTTCATCTTCTTCTTCTTAATTCCGTTGTTGGTTGTGACTTTTTATATTGTAATCTTGATTAGCAGTATGAGTAGCTAAACCCATCACCTAGGTTTGATGGAACCAATTGTTGGATGAAGTCTTGATTACATTTTGATATAATTGAGCTGTTTTTGCTCTATAATTGTTTAATTATGTGTTTCTTGTGATTAATTGGAAGGGCCTTTGATTAATCGTGTCTAGTTATCTTGTGTTGCTTGAGAAAGAACACTTGATTAGATTGTTGTTGAACAACGCCACTTTCGAGTAAGTTAAGAGATTAATTACTTGAATTTACAAGCGGGATTAGAGATAATGAAATTTTGATGTGATATTTATGAGTTGTACAAATTGTCAACTAGAGTAGTTTGAGACAATGCTTCTACTAAATTATCGTAATTGATCGATAGATAATTACGGTAAACAAGATCTCATCATCTTTATAGAGTGTTACGACGAGATTATAGCTAATGTGTCAGGAATTAATTCGACAATTGGGGAAATTAATAACTCTAGATCCTTTTACCCTTGAATTCAACTTCATTCTTGCTTATTGATAGTTTTTATTGTCATTTTCCTTAGTTAAATAATTCTGTTAATTATGAAATAAAATTTTAAACTCAGAAAATTGTCTGAGCTTATCATTAGCGATACTAAAAGTTGTAGCAAATAGGTTATTCCCTGTGGGATTCAACTCCAGACTCTTGAATCAGATTATTTTTGCAGTGACGCTTAGCCATTTTTATAAGGCATAGTTGGGCGTGATCATGTCACATTCCGAAGTTTGCACTTCGGTCAAATTTCTTAATATAGGTCTTTGTTAGAGTCATTTTGGCTATTGAAACTAACCTGGTTAGATCCGACACTGATACCAATTGTTAGGATCGAAAATTCAGGTAGTGCAAAATTTAGCCAAACAATGTTATAATGACAATAACAAAGACAATGCTAGTTGATAACAACGACAATTAAAGCATATAAAGAAGAGACCAATTTAGCGTGGTTCAGTAAGTGTGACCTACGTCCACAAGCGGAGATGAGCAATTTTTAGTGTACCAACATAAGCACAAAAGAGAGTATAAAATTAGAGTAAATACTCTAATTAGTCCCAAATACCCCAAGAGAATAATCTCACGAGATCACTCCAAAGAAGATTCACACAAGTGTTTTCCAACACTCACTCTCTTACAAAATACTCTTAATTACTAAGGAGGAGAAGAAAGAAGAAATGAAGACTCAAGTCTTGTTGGTGTGTTTAAAATGAACTAATGGCCTTTCCTTCTATAGGGCAAAAAAGTCTTGGCCTCTTAGTTGTAAAATAAAAGATATAACTTGTGCAAATGATATCCACCACACATTGTAATATTTTTGCCTTTAAGTATTTTGCGCCATATATTTCAATAATCTTTTTTTTTTTGAAACTTCGTGCCAAGTCTAATTAGCTCATTTAAATAACTAAATTGAAACGAAGGGAGTAGATGAATTGGGACCGGACCACCCTTATCCTGGTGCACAATATTCACTGATTAATTAGACGGAAACATGATTTGGATCTACAATCACCGGGTCATGCGCATAATGAGTTAGCTTGCTCAATATCATTTTCACAATTGCACATGTAACTTTTAAAATTTGTTTACCATATTAATTAGTAATATTGATTCTCTTGTTTGCTATAAGCAGCAGTCCCAAAACCTTAATGCTGGATAAAGCTTTTAAATTATTGAGCTGTCCAAACGAACAATTGGCCTGACAAATGACAAGATCACATGCAAGTCGGTGCTGTATTAAAAGGGACATGCAAAACATGATTCATGATGGAGGGAACGGAGTATACACTTTTTTTTCCATAAGAATATTTGATATTCGCGTTGGGGCCTAAATAATTTAAATTTGTGTCAAAAAAGTTTGTTTGAGAGTGAGCGCTCCCTATTAAGACGATTACATAATCAAAGTTCGAACTCAAAATATATAATTAAAAACATAGAGTACTTATCGCTCTACCACATTTACTCGTAACAATGACGTATAGTCAACATGCTTTTAAGTCCCACGCTCTCACTCAAATGGACCATCTCCCTTAAAATCCTAGTGAACATGTGAAACACATCGAAGCTGTCGTGGACTAACTGCATCCATACACGTGTGACGATTCGGTTTGTTCCTTAATAAATAAAGATCAACCTATCAGCTTCGTACCTCGGGAAAAGTAGAGTCCCAATGTGCACCTATTTGGAAATTTTTATGAAATATTTGTATTAGAACTCTTTTTTTTTTCTTTTTATAAAAGTTGTTTTATTTAGAACTCGTTTGTACATAAGAAGTTTTCCAACTTTTTTTCGAAAATTTTTCATTTTTTTCGAAATCAGTGTTTGACCATAAAAAATTTTATTTCACTTGAAGATGAAATATGAAATTTTTCGAAAATTTTAAAAACTCCAAAAAGTTATTTTTTAAATTTTCACTCAGATCACTCACAAAATTTCAAAAACAACCCAAAATTAAATTTGTGTCCAAATACAACTCTAATTTTTAAATACAATTTTCGCTTGAAATTTTTTTTTACTTTTTCCTTTTTTTTTTTAATTTTACAATTCTTATGCCCAAACGCCGACTTAAAAACTTGCAAAAATAATTTAGTTGGTTGAAGCTTCCTACTCGTTACTCTAGCTTGTATCCAACGATACAATCAACTAACTAAAAGACTAAAATTTGAATTGCCGTGTGCAATTTCAATTTCCTATGATCTTATGATATAAGAGTTATTTGTTGGTTGAGGCTGAGGGCATAGATTGTTGTTTTGCTACTGTATGATATCCAATATTTTTTACTTCTTGAATTAGTTTTTGCTCGTATCCTATATTTTGTCTAATTAAATATTTATAAACAATAAATTTGAATCCATTAAATTAGATAATATGGTAAAATTATAAATTTGAACTTATAATATTTAAATTTAGGATCTGCCTCTGCACGAATGTATAATGCAGCTAGGGACGGATCTGCCTTGTAGGAAGGGTATTCAGTTGAACCCGTTTCGTCAGAAAATTTAATTATTTTTTCTTGAGAATTTCATCAGAAAAACATGAAACAGATAAATATTAAAGTACCTGAACCCACTAGACACAAACAAAAGTTGTAGAGCAATGGCTACAAAGTTTATTACTCAAATGGTTACTCAGTTATCTGAAATTATCTATCAAAATCATCTTTCTTTCGTTTGTAACGCCAAAATCACTTAACTATGCTTATAGCACTCAGAAGGTCACTCAACTAGATTTCTCAAACTTTTGATCACCAAATACCTATTTTACCCTTAAATTATCAATTTTAATTTTCTTATTATTATTTTTAGCTTTTTAATATTATAACTTTTTTCTCTTTTTAATTTATATTATGGAATTACCTTATATTATTTATAAATTAAAAAATAAAAATAGTATTTAAGCATATATAATGTTTGAATAATAAAATATTGAGCATAGTAGATATTAAGTTAATTAGAGCAATTTGTTCGTAATAACAATTTTGATATACACAACAAAATCTCAAAAATTCATCTACTCAATTGAGAATGAAATAGAGTAATGTTATAAAATAAAAGCAATTTAGTAAAATGTAAATAAGAAACAAAGATAGAAGATGGAGTATTTCACTTCTTTTTGGTGTGTCTTCCATTACAATTTACATAGCCTTTTATAAGCATAAAATGAGAAGATTTACTATTGTAAATAGTGAATGGGATGGACATAAAGTAGGAGATTCCATCCATAAGCTATTCACATACATGGGCACCCATATCTACAAACTATCCATAACACTCCCTCTTGGATGTCCATGTAAGATAATGTGCCTCATTATGAACTTACTAAAAAAAATATGGGGACGTACATAGTTATTTATAATATGCATTACTTGTTGCCTCATTAAAAACCTTACCAGGAAAACTCAGTGGGACAAAACCTTGGTTAAAGAAAAAAGAGTGCAGCACGTAGTTACTCCCCCTGATGAAAACATCAC
Source organism: Nicotiana paniculata (assembly GCA_005239505.1). NCBI lineage: Eukaryota > Viridiplantae > Streptophyta > Magnoliopsida > Solanales > Solanaceae > Nicotiana > Nicotiana paniculata. The sequence goes on along the minus strand of ML340742.1, from coordinate 30,626 downwards.
TTAATGTCTCGAAGGCGACGCATTCCAATCTTGTATATCAGCTTTTCAAATGTTGAGGTTGGTAATGCCTTAGTGAACAGATCCGCCAAATTATTACTTGAATGAACTTGTTGAACGTCTATTTCACCGTTCTTTTGAAGATCATGAGTGAAAAAGAATTTCGGCGAAATGTGTTTTGTTCTGTCTCCATTGATGTATCCTCCTTTCAGTTGAGCTATGCATGCAACATTGTCTTCATACAATGTTGTTGGAATATTACCTTTCGAAGAGAGACCACATGTTTCCTGAATGTTTTGAGTTATCGTTCTCAACCAAACGCATTCTCGACTTGCTTCGTGATTGGCTATTATCTCTGCATGATTTGAAGAAGTAACAACCATAGTCTGTTTCGTTCAACGCCATGATATGGATGTACCTCCACATGTAAATAAGTAGCATGTCTGAGATCGAGCTTTATGCGGATCAGATAAATATCATGCATCTGCATAACCAACTAATGCTGACTTGGATTCATTTGAATAAAATAAACTCATATCAATGGTCTCTCGCAAGTATCTGAATATATGCTTAATACCATTTCAATGTCTTTGTGTTGGTGAGGAACTAAATCTTGCTAACAAGCTTACTGAGAAAGTTATATCTGGTCGAGAATTGTTGGCAAGATACATTAACGCTCCAATTGCACTAAGATATGATATTTCGGCACCAAGAAGCTCTTCATCATTTTCATGAGGTCGGAATGGATCTTTTTTTATATCAAGTGATATCACCACCATCAGGGTACTCAATGGATATGCTTTATCCATGTAGAATCACTTTAAAATATTTTCGGTGTATGTTGATTGATGGACAAATATTTCATCTTTCATATACTCAATTTGTAGACCAAGACAAAATCTTGTCTTTCCAAGATCTTTCATTCCAAATTCTTTCTTCAAACAGTTTACTGCTTTTGGAAGCTTCCCAGGAGTTCCAATGATATTTAGATCATCAACATACACGGCGATTATAACAAATTTAGATCCAGACCTTTTTATAAAGACACAAAGACAAATTGGATCATTCTTGTACCCTTCTTTCAACAGGTATTCACTCAGGCGATTGTACCACATACGACCTGATTGTTTCAATCCGTATAAAGATTTCTGAAGCTTTAATGAATAAGTTTCACGAAAACTGTTAAATGCTTCTGGCACTTTAAATCCCTCAGGTATTTTCATAAAAATTTTGTTGTCTAATGATCCATACAAATAGGTTGTAACAACATCCATTAGACGCATATCAAGTTTTTCATGCACTGTCATATTTATGAGATACATGAAGGTGATAACATCCACTACAGGAGAATATGTCTCTATATAATCAATGTCAGGCCTTTGCAAAAACCCTTGTGCCACAAGTCGTGTTTTATATCTAACGACTTCATTTTTAACATTTCATTTTCGCACAAAAATCCATTTGTACCTTACTGGCTTTATACCTTTCGTACCACATCGGTGACACATACTAATTTTACCTTTTGAAGGGTTAATCTGAGAACTGTTATTGTTCTCTAGTTTATTTTCACCATAATGACGATAACTGTTTCGTCCTCTGCCATGTCCACGTCTACGACCATGCTCATGACCACGGTAATTATTTTATTTTCTTTCAAACTTATCATATGTTGCTACAACATTCACTTCCGGGAATTGAGCTGACCTGGTGGGACGGGCTTCATGATTTTTCATTAATAGAGTATTATTCTGTTTTGCCACAAGTAGGCATGTGACTAACTCAGAATATTTCTTAAAACTTTTTTCACGGTATTGATGTTGTAGCACCACATTTAAAGCGTGAAAAGTAGAAATATTTTTTCCAATAAGTTCTCATTTGTGATAGTGTCTCCACATAATTTTAATAGAGAACTTACTTTCAAGATAGCAAAATCATACTCACTTACGGTTTTAAAGTCTTGCAACTTTAAATGTAACCACTTATACCGAACTTTCGGTAATACCGTAAGTTTTAGGTGGTCATATCGATCCTTCAAATTAGTCCATAATTCAAGTGGATATTTTAGGGTTAAATATTCAGTTTTTAACCTTCATGTAGATGATGACGAAGGAAAATCATGGCCTTTGCTTTATCCTGATTTGATGCTTCATTCCTTGTATAATAATATTTCCAAGATCTTTAGCGTCAAGGTGAATTTCAGCTTCAAGGACCCATGATAAATAGCTTTTTTCGGTGATGTCAAGTGCCACAAATTCAAATTTTGATAAATTTGACATAGTGAAAACTATCATAAAAAATAAATAAGTTAGACAAATAATTATATTAATAAACAATTCATGAAACAAAATGTGTAAGGGAAAAATAAATGGAAATAGAGCTATATCATGTAAACAACCTACTATTTCATTTTATTCTGGCCATAAATTTAAAACAACATATTGTTTCATTTCACTTTATACTATTGATATATATATATATATATATATATATATATATATATATATATATATATATATATATATATATATATATATATATGTGCGTGTGTGTGTGTGTGTTAATAGAATTGAACGTGACTACCAGTATTTATATGTTCCAATCCAATAATATAAAGTAATTAAATTAATGTGAAATTATTACTTGTCAATTCATTTTTCACAGTTCTTCAAAATACCTTAAATATTTTGATCCAGGAAGTCCATGGATATTATAAGTATGTCATTAGTGGGTAGCTAATTTGATGACTTTGAGGTCATCTAAGAGTTGAACACTGAAGAAAATAGTTATTTTATCACTACAATGTACTTAAACTATTTAAGATGCCAGGAGCACAAGTAATCTGCAAACAGTGAGCATATGATATGTACTACCATAAATAAAATGAATATAGTGATACGTACCTTAATAAAATATGACTCAACTTAACGAGGGTTAAGAATAAAACTAGAGCTTCGTGCTGATAACGTATTATAAAATAAAAGCAATTTAGTAAAATGTAAATAAGAAACAAAGATAGAAGATGAAGTATTTCACTTCTTTTTGGTGTGTCTTCCATTACAATTTACATAGCCTTTTATAGACATAAAATGAGAAGACTTACTATTGTAAATAGCGAATGAGAAGTAGGAGATTTCATCCATAAGCTATTCACATACATGAGCACCCATATCTACAAACTATTCATACAAGTAAAAGTTTTAAAATATATATTCCATGCACATACTATAGAAAATAATTATTTAAACTAGAGATATTTTTATAATATACATTATATATTCTTGAAAATTATGCTCAATTATATTATTATTCTGGCATTATATATGCTAGAAAAATAATTTTTTATTTTTAAATTAAATTTATTTTGTTCTCTTTATGATTTGATTTCTTAATTTAAATCCAATAAAAACAATTTTTATTAAATTTTGTTTTACTTCAAAAAAATTTAAACCTTTTTACAAAGTGAGTTTTGGTTCTCTTTTTCATAATTGCTTTATTTTAGTTACTTGTAATCTTTTAATATCCTTTTGTTTAGTATAAATTGAAATTGTTAATTTGTATCATACTCAAAATTTTGGTTTCATGTACAATATGTTTTCTTTAATCAGTGTATCTATTAGTTTAGATTATAACTCTTTTTTCCCATATCTTTTCTGAGAGATGTAGTACGTTTTTTAAGTTGGTTAAATACTTTTTTGTTAAAATTGCTAAATTTTCTAAAATAAATTTTATTAATTATATATATACATATTTAAAAAATTAAAGTAAATAGATTTTATTTGTTATTTTTGAAAATTTTCCCTGAACTCTTTTTTCAAGATAAATGACATTCATTTTGAAGTCATGTGTTGAAAAAGAAGTCTGTTTACTTGTGCACTTATACAACTGACTATCACGATAACTGTAGCATTAAATATGCGTTAAAACACATTAAATATGTGCAAATAATATGTTTTAAACAGGAAATCAAAATATTTGAACCATAAAATTCAAATCTTAGATCGACGTGCACTGCGATATTGACCATTGAAAAATGAATCGTTTTAATTCATGTTAGTTTTCTAGAAGAGGTTATTACGGACGAAAAAGTAAGAAAATTGTGAATGGCGTTTTTGTTCAGCAACTATCAAAATATAGAAAATGGGCAAGTCAAACAAAAAGGATTTAAGGCCAAAAATGTCGGGAAAAGAATAGTTGCCGCGTACTTAAATCTGAATACTGACATTGTGTAGTGGGTCCCATATCTAGCCTGTCCAATTCTATAAATTCCTCCAATTATTTTCCTCCCTTTCCCCACTCCCAAGAAAATCAGGAAAATTTTCCGCCGGAAAATCCCTCCAAAATTTTCCATTCCTCTCAAATGAAGAAATCAGGAATATTGATTGCTTCTGTAACTGCAGCTTCTGCAACTGCTGCTACTTCTTCTTCTTCTAAAGTTCGAATTTCTCGTCATCAGGTAAATATTTTCCTTTTCTTTTACCCTTAATTCTGTTTAAAATGGAGTATTTTTCTTTGTGATTTTCTCTTTTCTTTCCAGTTTTCTAAACTGCTATGTTTATGCTTGCCTTGAACCGAGGTCTATTGAAAATCGTCTCTTTACCTTTACAAGATAGGGATAAGGTATGCGTATAATTAACTTCCTTAGACTCCACTTGTTATTTTTTTTTTACCAAAACTTTGAAACAGATCTATAATTTTAAATTATTTGATTAACAGGGTGGAGGTAGGAGCTATTTTAATTGAATGCTTTCATAAAAATTATATTCTGCAAAATAGGATAAAAATAATTATTTCTGGTTATATATATATAATAAACGGTTGAATTTCATTGATGTGGAATTTTCGTGGTATAAAGACTCAAAAGTTGCTTGAAGTTTCAATTATGGTATTTCAGTATTTGCTTGAAGTATTTCTTAATTATCTTGGTACTAAAGAAAATTTTGTGGCGTGGAAAAAACGCTTTTTATTTTTATTTTTAAATCCCTTGAATTCGGACCCTTTTTTTTTTTTTGGTAGAATGAAAAAGCTTAATTTTTTTTCTTCTTTTTGGAAATAAATTTAAATAATTCAGGATGGTAGTTTAAAGAAGAAGAAGGATGGAAACTCTTCAAAGTCAGTGTCTGCACCTGCATCTTCAGATAAATTTGCTCCAAAATTTGATGGATTAAGATTTATTGAGACGTTGGTCACTGCTCACAGATAAGTGTAATTTCGGCGAATTTTCTTGAGTTTTTACAAGAGGCAGTAAATTTTTTGACGGATTTATAGGAAATATCAGAGGAAAAAAATGAATTTGTATGATAATTACCCATTTTCTTGAATTTTATCTTTTTTATATTTATTTGGGGTTATTGATTTTTCATTTCTTGTTCCTGTTATGACTTGTCTGTATAACTCAATTACCCAATTGATGACTCTGTATTGAGAGCCCTGTTTTTCTTCTTCTGTGTTGTAGGAAATTGATTGGTGGATTCTTTTGTTTTTTCTTTATTATTATTGGGTTTTTTTCTTCTTTTTTTTTTTTTAAAATTTGTTCGGGATTGATGCATAACTAAAGAAAGTTAGGCCCGTACACAAAACATCATGTTGATTTAGGAAAGGGTTTAGGGGTGTGATATAGACAACGTATCCTAATTTAAGAATTAGAAAAATGACTTCTTACACGATTCGAATCCATAACCTATAAGTCACACGGAGTCAACTTTGCTATTGATACATAACTATTAGTATTATTTTATAGCGATAGTGTTCGAGCCAGCTTGGGCACACTTCGATAATTTTTCTTTGACCGGTGTCAATATGAGATAACTTTACTTGTCAGTACATAAAAGAAAATCACTTACTAATATTTTTTTTATTTTTTCTGAGATTTAAATTCTAATTTCTCATGATTTTTAATTTATTACCTGCTTCACATGTGCGATTGGTGGATTATTATGGTGTTCTTGAGATGATTGGTTAAAGGTTTTCACTTAAGTAAAAATGAGGAATTTGTCCTCTTGACAGGGACAAAAGGGTAGACCATTTCTTTACCTTTACCTTTTTTTTTTTCCTAATATTTGAGACAAATGGCATGATCAATTACCACAAAACAAAAACCAAAAGAATAGGCCATCCAAAAGTTTGTTGAATTTGGTGTAATTAATAATTATTCTGACTTGTTATTCAAGTCAAATGGGGGAGACGTCACAATTTGATTTTGGCTAGCAGCTTTATTTTTTCCATAGCGTGTCGGCTGTGAAAAAAAAGGAGTTATTAAGAAGGCGTTTGGACATAAATTTCAGTTTGGGTTGTTTTTGAAGCTTTGTGAGTGATTTGAGTGAAAAATTGAAAAACAGCTTTTTAGAGTTTTTCAAATCTTTTAAAAATTTCCAAATGCATCTTAAAGTGAAAATTAAAATTTTTACAAACAAACGCTAATTTCGAAAAAGAGTAAAAGTTTTCTGGAAAAAAGGAAATTTTTTTATGTCCAAACGGGTTCTTAGAGTGAATTACCAAACGCACCTGAAAAATACAAGTACATTTTGACTACTCGCTCATCTAAACACTTGAAACAAATTGGCGATTTGAGTTATTCAGTATCTGTGCTAGTGAAACAATAGGTATTTGATGGACTAGTCGAACAGTATGTTTGCTTTCTGAAAACCACTATTATGAAATATATCAGATGTTACAAAGATAAAAGTCGAAGTATTATACTACTTCATCAGTCCCATTGTATGTGACGGAGTTCTGATTTCGAAAATGTAACAAGTTTACCTTTGATCTTATAAGTATTATAATATTTTTTACATAGTTTTCAAATATATATATTTTATTTCAAAAAGTTAAAAGATGTTATGGCTATAAACTTTAACAACTACAGCTCTTTTGACTACAATACACACGAAATTGAATTCTACTAGTCTAATTATGTGAAAAATGAGCATTTACCTTTACTACAGCTAGGATTAAGGTCAATCGAACCACTACACCAAATACACCATAAGCCTAAGCAAATAAACTTCAAATTTAGACACTTTTGGTTCCTAGCAAAGTGTAGGGTGGTGCACTAAGCTCCCGTTATGTGCGGGGTTTGGGGAAATGCCGGACCACGAGGGTATATTGTACACAATCTTACATTATGTTTTCTGTAAGATATTGTTTCTACGGCTCGAACTCGTGACCTCCTAGTCACATGTGGGCAACTTTAACCGTTACGCCATTCGTAGCAAAGTGTATATGCAGAGAGGCTGTTTGTCTGGTTTCTGTTCTGACCTCTGTACTTTTTTGTACCATCTTAGTACTTCGTTACAAATAAAACTTTTATTTTATATATATATATATATATATATATATATATAGAAAAAGTCCCACAAACACAAAATCATAAGTGTATGCTTATTCAGCAAAGCAATTCCAATGTCTTTCCTGCATATTCAACCTCCACAATGCTATATATTCTTTTGTTTTTTCCCACTTTCTTTCACTTTTTTGGAGGGGAAAGGGAGAGGGGCATCTTTGTAAAGAGGAATATTTTCTAAGTTTTTGCATCCATAACGTGTGAGCTAGCAGTCAATAAATCAGGACGAAAATCATAAAAGATCAAGATTCAAATCACAACAAAAGAAGAAAGAAAAAAAAAAAAACACTACGTGGTTTCTTGAAATATGCCTAAACCTTTATAGATAAAATTATTTTGTTAACGTCAATGTATGCATAAGTTGACTCGATATTAAAATAAAATCTTTCTTTCGGCCTGTACATGCCTTAAATTAAAAATTATTGATTTCAAAAAGTAATTGTGACGAGAGAGACCACAATAAAAAGACAAAGAATTGGTGTTTTATTTACAAGCTACAAATGCATATGGAGGTCGAGTCAACCCCATCCAACTCGACGTTGATTCATGGTTGAAAGGGATGTGCAGTCTCTTGATTTACTTAATTCATAGTTATCCGTACAATAATGACTCATAATTTTCTTATATAATAAATCGAATTCAGATAAATTAGTATGACCTATAATCCATTGGTCTATCTGATCTTAAGGGTGGAAAAGTTGGATCAAAGTCAAAATATAACCTGATTTTCTTGTACGTCATATTCTTGTTCGTAAATAGACCTTGTGTCTTTTGTAGGAGTGATAATTTGAGCCCAAACTCATTTAACCCGTTCAATTTATTGGACAAAAAACATAAATAGGCAAAATTTAACGAAAATTTTCATAAACATAGCAACATTAGCTATTTTACATACATGTCAGTTAAATAATTATATTCGTAGCAAGCACCTTTAAATCATGTACCTATAATTATACACCTAATGCGTTTATTTCCTCAATAAAAACGTTCCTCGTACTTTTTATGATTTTTTCCTATATTTTCTCTTGAGACCAATCCCTAACAAATTTAAATGGTAATATATTTTCCTATTTTTTTGTTCGAAACTAATTCATTACATAACACAATTTCTACTATTTGTACATGTATTTTTTTATACAATATAAACTCTAACGAAACTATACGACTTTATATTTTGAGAAAATAAAATACATATATTTCATGAAAAATATAATGTATATTTGAGGTATTTATATATTATAAACCAAGTAATTTTATATATTATTATTATACTAGGGAGTACCTTCTTATTAAAAAGATCAAAGGTATATTATTACAGTAGTATACATAGTATTTCTCGAAGTATCAATATACTAGTTATATATAATGTTATACCTTTATACCATTATAATACATATTATTTATCATAAAATAATATTATACCTCAATAAAATTATACCATATATATTAATACATCAGTATACAAAGATAAATGCTAAAAATTTATACCATGTATATAATACCTCTAAGGTATTTACTGAATATCCAGAGATTTGAAATATAAATGAAAAATAAGAAGATGAATCATGAAAATGCTCAAGGATTGTACAATAGGCGAAAAAGATTGAAAATTTCACAGAAATTAAGGTAACTTTTTGTTTATGGAAGAGTGAGAAGAAATCAAATTAATAGATAAGGATAGAAACTGATTCCTCATTTTTAGTGGAGGCAGCAGCAGTTATATGGTAATTGTATTAAATGTAGGTTTTGTTTTAAATGAAAGATCTGCAGAAATTGTGCTTTAGAACTTATTTTGAAAATCACATTTAATTGTTTAAACTGCTATAAAAGTAAATAAATCTATCTTTTTTGAAATAAACCCAAAGTTGTGTTAAGTTTTTAAATAGGACCTATCGCATAAAAATCCCCAATTTATTCAAGGTAGGGCCGGTCATTGACCCGCTTATTTGTTGAGCTCACTCATTTTGACTCAGTCTACCTCAACCCATCTAAATTTAGGTTGAGTTTTAGCACCATGAGTAAATTTGCTAAAATATTTTTAAAATAATTCATTTTTATATGTTATATATGACCATAACAAAAGAAAAAAAAATCTTATTTGATAATAAAATAATTTATAAGAAAACAACACACATTATATGAAGCCCGGTAAGAGTTGGTGAATTGAACTATGACCCAAATTTTAACTTTTCTTGACATAGTCCATTTCAGCCCAAGTAATTTTTGGACGAATCAATTTATTAACTCAATTCATTTTAACCCGCCTAAAATTAGTCCAACTCGCCCATTTGACACTAATCTTTTACTTTCCTCCCCTTAGAAATGAAGTATAAAAGAAAACTCTCGTAAGAGCAATAGACAGAAAGAGAAAAAAAATTAAAGGTTGGGTGATTTTCTTCCTATCTAATTAAATGTTGGTGGCCTGAGCTATTCGGTGCTTCTATTGATGAAAGATAACCGATAGCAATAAAATAGTCGATGTATGGACCAGTGGCAGAGGCAAAACTTTCATCATAAGCATTCAAAAAGTAAAAAAAAAAACAAACATAAAAAAGCCAAGGGAATTCATCACCAAAATACAAGATAAAAAAAAAAGTAACCTGTATGATTTATAAAGAAGGGGTTTAATCCCTTCTGCCCCTAGATCCGTCATGATATCTACGTGTAAGCTAGCCCGACATCACCATTGAGCAATATATAGAAGGGAAAGTTTTCAATATAGAAAAAGAAATATTAAGACTCCACAGAATGAGTAAATAAAGAATTACATATCCCAACTATAGGGATTGAATATACATCTCAGCAGCATTGTATACTGAAGTATATGAAAGAATTACTTAGACCAACAAAAAAAAGAAAGGATCCTTCAAATGTTAAACAGTATAATTAAAATGCTAGAAATTAGCATTAATACCACAGAGGATTTACTACCTTTAGCAGAATGGCTCTTTTGTTCCTCAGGTTTATTTCCTTCAGGATGAATGATATTATCACAATTTAAACCTTTTTTGTCCTCCTTACACATATTGGCAAAAAGACCAGGTGGATATTTCCCATATAGATTAATGTAATTAAACATAATTGTTGCACAACCATTTTGCACATCATTTATTTCATCCATGTGGTTGCAGGCTAATTGCTTGAATGCATTGCAACATAGAGTTTCATTGTAGTGAGGACCTTTGCATTGGCTTGTTACAATGGTGTAATTCTCCTTCTCAAAATCAACAGGACAATCTTTTAGGAAAAAAATTGAAGTTAGGACACTTGTCTAAAATTTGTAGTTAAGCAAATTATAGAAGAATAAACAACAAAAAATTAAAGGAAAATTAATTTTGAGTTGGACGAGTTGTGTTATGACCTATGATATGTGAGTTAAGCCAAATTGGCCGGTCCATTTTGACTAAAGCAGATATTGAATGCGGCCACTAATGCTTACATTAGGATATGTTGTCTACATTACGCCATATTATTTTGGTGGTTAAGCAGATTATAAAGCAATAAACAAACAAACAAAAACTGATGGGAAAATGACATTGTATAGCCGCTCTCAAAATAATATAAATATTTGTATATATATCAGTTTTGTATATTATATACAAAAAATTATACAAATTTTACATTTTTGAGGCTACCGAATATAAATAATTTTGGCTACAACTAAAAATGAGTAAAAATTGTGTGGGGTAGCCACTTTTTAAAGTGATATTTACTTTTTATCCAACATTTTTAATGCTTAGCAATAGTAGTCACTAGTCCATTAAAATTAATATGAAAAGACTGTATTAACCTTAGATAGGGAGAAAAACTGTGCCGCCGATAACGGTTTCCGATGAGCAAACTCCTCCGTTTTCCATTCCGTTTGTTTCTCTACTCTATAATTGTTTAATTCGGAAAATTGATAATCGCAATAGTACTAGTAGTAAGATTATCGGAATTCGAAATGAGAAATAGTAAGAGTTAGGTTAACGCTTTAATTAATAAAGATATAGATAGTAGGAGTTATGAAAGAGACTGAAAGATTTAAGGAAGCTGACGGCGTGGCGGGTACTGCATTTTTACTGAGCGTCAAAAGTTAACGACACTTGGTCCTGAACTTAGAGTTACAAGTTCAAAAGTTAAGGACACTTGATCCTGAACTTAGACTAACAAGCTCAAAAGTTAAGGACAATAGGTCCTGAACTTACAGTTACAAGTTCAAAAGTTAAGGACAATAGGTCCTAAACTTAGACTAACAAGCTCAAAAGTTAAGGACAATAGGTCTTGAACTTAGGCTTAGAAAACAAGCTCAAAAGTTAAGGACAATAGGTCATATACTTAGACTAACAACCTCAAAAGTTAAGGACACTTGGTCCTGAACTTAGACTAACAAGCTCAAAAGTTAAGGACACTTGGTCCTAAACTTAAACTAACAAGCTCAAAAGTTAAGGACAATAGGTATTGAACTTGGACTTACAAATTCAAAAGTTAAGGATAAGTAGTCCTTAACTTAGAGTTACAAGCACATAAATTATGGACAGGTGGTCCTGAACTTTGAGTTCCAAGTTCAAAAGTTAAGGACATGTAGTCCTGAAGTCCTGAACTTAGAGTTACAATTTCGAAAGTTAAGGACATGTAGTCCCGAAGTCCTGAAATTAGAGTTACAAGTTCAAAAGTTAAGAATACTTGGTCCTGAACTTTATGAGCTGAAGGGTGTTTTCGCCCGGGCAGATAAAGTTTATTAAAGCAGTGACTAAAGACTAAAGACATTTTAAACAGTGGCTTAAAAATAAATACATGTGTTATTAGTGGTTAACCGTGCACTTCCCCCTAAATATGATCTTTGCCCAAAATTAATTTAAAATTGGACGGGTTATTATGATCTATGCCCAAATTGGTCGGTCCATTTTGGCTAAAGCAAACATTGAACTGTTATGATTCAACTTGTTTATCGATTAGATCCTTTTTAACCTACCAATGTAGCACAACACACCCTATTGACTAAATTTCAAGCTTGTGTTGTAATATAAACTAAGCTTATTAGAAATATTGGGCAAAACTAACTCAAAATATTCTTAGCATGGTGTGATATTATCTGCTTTGAGACATTAATTTTCTCTTCGAACTAAGTTTCACGTGGCCCATGTAAACCGAGCCCCACTCCATCATTATGTCATGGTCATATTCGTCTCGTCGAGCTTGCGCTCTTATGTCTTTTGTTGGGCTCAATCAGCTCAATGATACTCTTAACATGGTGTATATTGTCTGCTTAGAGCCAAACTCGCACGGCTTTTCCCAAAGGCCTTATACTATTAAAAAATCCATACACTTTATATATGTATGTTACCAATGTGAAACTTTGTTCGCACACATAAGAACCAATAATCTTTGAGAAATGACTCAAATTGTCTCGGTGCTTACAGTTTTTGGAGGTATAAAGAACATAAAATGTACGTTATTTTTAAGAAAAAGCTGGCAAAGAAGGGTAAGCCTAAATTACATTAATTATTGAAATTAATTGCATTGAGAATATGTAAAAGTTACTCTAAAAAGAAGAGAATAAAATAATAGGAAAAATTAAAGAATACTAACTTCCTTGTTGCTGAAGAAGGGCACGTCCTGTTTGCACACGAGCCTCAAGCACGTCATCTGCTCCAATACAAAGGGAATTTTGAAAAAAAAAACAATATCAATTCTTTTTTGTTAATATTGCAATTTGAATATAAAGAAAAAGAACATAAACATAAAAATAAAAATGGAGGAATTACTTTTGATGTAGAATGGAGAAGGGGAAGCCAAACCAACAAGAAGGAAGAAGAGAAACAAGAAGAAGCATTTGTTGAATCCCATCAGGTTCTCTTCTTCTTTTCTATAGATTAAATCCTATTAATATTTTTATTTTTTTCCCAGTAAATACGATGACAAATCTCTTTGAAATTTTAACAATTTTTTTTTTGTTTAGAGAGAGAAATGTTTCAAAAAGGAGCGGTAGCTAATGAAGAGAAAAGAGAGAGACTCGGTGAAAGAAAGGCAGAAATTGATATGAGGAAGATTTGTTTAGGCTGATTTCAATCCATTGATTTGTATAGGTTAATTTCTCTAGTTGGAGAGGTCTCTCCAAAATTAAAATTTTTTATCATATTTTTATTTAAAACATGTAATTTTCGCGTTGAAATGAAAAATAATTCTGATAGGGAGCACGTCACATTTAATGGCTCCTAAATGTCATAAACTTGAAGCGCCAATACAGATACCAAATATCGGATTGGATGGTTGTTACGTATCATTTGTAAATACAATGTTTAAATATATTGTGTCGTTTGTCATCGTTTCGTGATATCATGCACCAGCAATATGAAGAATAAACTTGCATCATTATAAAGAAAAATTAAGATACAGGGCAAAATTATTATATAAAAAGGTAGGATAAATGATAAAATAAAATTATTTAATAATAATGAAGGGTGAGATTGAGAGAAAAAGACAAGGCAACGACGCGACCACACCAAATCGTTCGTTACATAATGCGGCATATTTTGTCGTTATGAAATGACGAACTTAACGATACGATACAATAAAATTCAAGCAACAATCAAAATAAACATCGTATTTAAAGTAACAATATTATACAATACAACAGGTAACAACCATCCAAACAAGTTGTTAAGAAAAAAAACACTATCTCTTTCGTATTTCGCAGTTACTATTACTACTACTGCTTTCCTATATAGCGTACCATAGATTTTCACTTACATATTAATTAAATGAGTAATTCATTTTGGTTAATTTGTCTCCCTTTTAGGTTCTTTATTAATGTGGTGTGTGAAAATGTGATTAGTATTTTATGGTATACATCAATTTTGCTTTTCCTTTAAAACATAATTAGGTTGGATATATTATGTATGCGTTACAATATTTTACCAGCATTGAAATATCTCAAATTAATTTTTGCCCCCAAAAAAATTTATATATTTCATGAGAACCAATCATTTTTGAGAATTTTTCAAAAAGAACTTCAACTTAAAGTCTAATAATTATAGTTTGCCTAATTATCATTTGTAGCTATTATTCAATTATTATCATCTTGTATTACTTGTATGTATTAAGACGTACAAGGAATACAACCAAGAGCTTGTTGCTCTCTTATTTTATTTCAAAATAATTAATCTTTTGTTTCATATATTTGTTATAAAATTCAAATATAACTATAAATGGTAAATGTATAAATTTGATGTGACGCCATAATTTTTTCTTTATTTTCTACCCAATAAATGTTAATGGGTAATAAATGTTTTTTTTTTTTCACATTTCACAAAAACATAGAAATAGTCAACTAGCCCACAGTTTCCCTCCTTTGCTCTCGCCAATGTCGACGATTCTCGATTCACTCGCCCTCTCTTCCATTTTTTCCTCTTCTCCTTCTAATATCCGACCAGCCCTCCGCCCCTCGCCGCCGTTGTCCGCCACATGGGACCGCCGTTCCCCTCTCAAATACACCGCTATTAAATCCTGTACCCCTTTAAAGCAAGTTTCACTTTCGTCTTCTTCAACAAGTTATTGTCGCACAAGTAGCGTCTCCGGCGACGCTTCTGATGTTGCTTTCGATGGTTCGTTCTTATTTTTTCCTTTTCTCAGCCTTTTTTTTTTGCTTTATTAACAGCATTATATTTGCATTTATATCTTTTCCTTTAATTTCAGCTGCAATATGTTACTAGTATTTAGATTTTAGTTTATCCTGCCACGTAATGTACTAGGTAATTGCTACTCCCTCATTTGAGGATCGACGCGTTTATGTTTCAGTGTGAATTTGGATATTGATTTCTTAATCTTTTTGAAATAAGGTTTACATATTTAGAAGTTACATGAAATTAAAAGTATGATATGAATACATTATGTTGCTTAATTGAGCATGTGACACTGATTTGTTAGAGTATTGTCACTTTAGCTTGTGAAGCACAGTAGTATGGATCTATATTTTGATTAATGGATTACTAAGGAATAGGGAAAGAAATGTCTTGATTAGATCCTTTTGCCTATTTACTTTCACATAAAATGGTGCCCCTCCTCATAAATTTGTAATCTTGATATTTGGTTTTACTTTTTAGTAGCTGATTAACTATTCCAAATGATTCAGTGGACGAACGAATTCTCAAAAACCTAAATAAATGTTTTTCCTTCACTTTACATTCCTATTTTTTATGTTCATAACTTGCTTCTAGAGTTCCACTATACTGTACCGGCCCAGCATAATATGTCCGAAGTTCATACACAGGTGCTCCACTCTCCAGTATATTATGTTGGAACTTTCTGTGTGTTGGAGTTCCATCATAATATGCTAGAAGTTCATACACAGGTGCACCGATCTCTAGTATATTATGCTGGAACTTTCCGTGTTGCAGCAAAATAATGATTTATGAGACAGGGGTTGGCCTGGTGGCACTTTCCGTGTTGCACCGATCTCCGTGTTGGAACTTTCCGTGTTGCACCGATCTCCGGTATATTTTTTTTAAAGATTATATGAGACAAAAATAATCTATTTAAAGTGCACTTGCGACACAATTCGATCGACAAAAGATAAAATATCGGACTTGTTTAGAAATTGCAATTGATGTAAAAAGATATCTTTTGCATAAATGATATCATTTGAAGGACAACGTGAAGATGAATTGTCTTCTAATAAGTGCAAGAACATTGAACTTCTTACATGATATGCTAAACAATATGATAATATTGGTGATGTATTTAAAAAACTCCAAAGAATAATCAATAGACTTCTCCATACATTCAAAAAGATATTATCATTGTGTGTAAGATAGAAACGATTAAGTATGTGAGGATTTAAATGGTGATCACTTTTTCATCTCAGTAGATAAATCTCGTGATGTATCATGTAAGGAGCACATGACTATTGTCACTAGTCGGAACTTTACTCTTGTATTCCGACTATGAAATTTCTTGTACTTTTTTCAGTTGCCAGTTGCTACTACTACTACAGTTGAAAGAGCTTTCTTGGTGATGAAGTTGATTAAGACTGACTTACGAAATTAAATGGATGATGAGATTTTGAGTGGTTGTTTGATGCCTTATATAGGTAAAGAAGAATTTAGTAATATTTCTACGGATACATTTCAAAATTGGAATCTCGTCAAGGAGAATAATGTTAATGTAGTTGAATTATGTTTTATTAATATGAATTGAGTTGTTTTTATTAATATGATGAGTAGTGTTTTTTGATATTATGTCATTGTAGTGATTTATTCATTTGTAACTTATATAAATGTGATACTGCTTACAAAATATCCTAAGTACGTCACTGACCGCTCCATCACACTTTTCTTGCTATCAATATACCGCAAAACAATAGCCATTTACTCCTTACATGACACATTACGAGATTCATCAACTAATAGAGATTACAGTTTAAATCCTCAATGTTACACTTACATGTTTCCATCTTACATACAATGATAATATCCTTTTGAATGTATGAAGAAGTCTATTGATTATTCTTTGGAGCTTCTTTAAATGCATCACCAATAATATCACATCGTTTAGCATATAATGTAAGAAGTTCAATATAGTTACCTATATTAAAACCGACTCATTTTCACGATGTCCCTGAACTGATCGTCCTTGGTTCAAAAGATAGCTTATCACATCGATTTCAGCTTCTAGATTACTTCTCTATTATAATTTTTATTGATTAGATTGTTTAGCAAGTGCACTTTGAATGGATTGTTTTTGTCTCAAGTGCAGTTGTGACTCCTCACAACTGCTTAGCTGACTTCATCCATAATTCAAAAAAAGAAAAAGAAAAAAAAAAGGAAAGATCCTTGGAAAATCATTCAGATGTGAAGCACATCTAGGTACTTGAAGAAATATTTTGGGAGTCTGATGGAAGAGTCCAATTTTCCATGAAATAAAGTACTGTCTGAATCAGGTGTTACCTGTGGGAGGATTTTTGAAAAATAGCAGATTGATAAAAACATTCAGGATTTTGAGTGTGAGAATTCTCATTGAGCGGATGAAGGATAAGAGTGGAGATCTGTAAGGTAAGACTTCTTCCAGTATTTGGCATCTGTGAGACCTTTATCCGGGCATGCAACTTCATAATTGCGCTGCTATAAGCCTATACCGATTTGTGTCCTTCAGAATGTTGATGTTGGTTTAATGTATTTGTGGAAACATTATTTTCAAGTACATAATTGTACTTCAGAGTAGTCCTGGATAATCCTCGTTATCTTTCTATGAGGACTGTAAATTCATAACCGAAGACGATATATATTTTGTTTTTCTTGACGAGGTATCATCAAGGTGCTTTATCTTCTCACCCAAAATTGAAATGGTATCATCAAGGTGCTTTGTCTTCTTACCCAAGGGTGACGAGAAATTCGCCTAGATTGTCCAAGCGTGGATGAATGCTAAGTTATTTACCTAAAGGAAGAGGGATCAATTCCCACTAAATACTTTTTTCTCTTTTTTTTTTTTAGCGGTGTACCCATGTTGTAGGAATCCTAGATACGCCTCTGATCCTTATTATCATTCTATGGGGGCTATTAATTCATGACCGAAGACAATATATATTTTGTTTCTCTTGACGAGGTATCATCAAGGTGCTTTATCTTCTCACCCAAAATTGAAATGGTATCATCAAGGTGCTTTATCTTCTTACCAAGGGTGACGAGAACTTTGCCTAGATTGTCCAAGCGTGGATGGATGCTTAGTTATTTACCTAAGGAAGAGGGATCACTTAATACCTTTTTTTCTCTTATTTTAGCGGTGCACCCATGTTGTAGGAATCCTAGATCCTCCTCTGATCCTCATTGTCATTCTATGGGGACTATAAATTCATGAGCAATGAAAATGTATATTTTGTTTTTCTTTACAAGGTATCATCAAGGTGCTTTATCTTACCCAAAATTGAAATGGTATCAGCATGGTGCTTTCTGCTGCATTATTCATCTGAAATCTATAGGAAGGTGAATTTCCCCGTCTGAAGTCTGCCTAATGTCTCATTACCCATTCCTGTTCCCCTTCCACTTTTCTTCTCCTTTGGGTTTTGTTTTGTTTTCGTATTAATATTATCCATAGAATAACGGGGTGTAAGATCTGTTATTCTCTGAAGCTAATTGATGGTAGAGCAACTAGGAGCTGATTGATAGATAAGTTGATTGGTAGTATACTAGTATTAAAACATGTGTATACTGTCTACTCTCTACTATTTATTTACATTTGTGTCTCAAGATGTACATGGGATAAATGGGACCTTTTCCCTATGGTGTAGTGGCTTGTTAAGCTTGCACTATCTCTCTACTGGAGAGACAATGACGTAGCTATATTCCATGTGCTGCAGTAGAGGAGTAGGTATGCTGGTAAAAAGGATAGAACTCTAAAGTCGCGGCCATAAATTTTGTTATGTGTTTTCGTCGTAGGAAATCACAGGCAACTGTTGACTATCTTTGTGCAAGGTCAGCTCAAAGTGAAACCGATATCATCTACAGCTATTACGAATTTGTAAGGAGAAAATTCTTTTCGTTTTTTCGTTGTTAGCAAATAACATTTTTTCACAAGCCACAAAGTATAAGAATGACTGATTTAGAATTTGTCTGTAATACAACGAACAAGTTTGGCGAGCTTGTTTACTTTGTTTATCTAATTGATTTAGAGAAACTGTAACCTGTGAAAATGCTTATTTAGTTGGTATTCTCTTCTAATATAGGAGCAGATAATAAGTAGTATTCTTTTTGGCATTATACTAACTAAAAGAAAGTTATTTTTTTTTTGTTAATTTTCTTTATTTTGGGGGAGTTTGGGAGCTAAGAATGTGGTAGTCTCCACCAAGTAATAATTCCTTGAGGCAGCATTAGAAACTTTATAGATAAGAGATTTCAAAGTGTGGTTTCCATTAGTTGGGAGAGGGATTCATAACTAGTCGAAAGTGTCTTGGAGCAGTGAAACTTCTTTGCTTCCTGTTCGAATTTGCCTAATCCTGTTTTATGTTTCAATTTCTTGTTCTTTTCAGTTCCTTCTGTGACGGAGGAAACATGGGAATCACTTGTTCTCAACGCTACTGAACCCGTGGTGGTCGAGTTTTGGGCTCCCTGGTGTGGACCATGTCGCATGTTCCATCCAGTGATTAGCGATCTGGCCAAGCAATACACAGGGAGGGTTAGCTGCTTCAAATTGAATACCGATGACAGTCCTTCCATAGCGACCAACTATGGAATCCGGAGCATCCCAACCATAATCATCTTTGTCAACGGAGAGAAGAAAGATGCAATAATAGGAGCTGTACCCAAAACCAGTCTAACTGCCAGCATAGACAAATTCTTGTAAAAGCTATTAAATGGTAAGCCTAAATCTGCACTTGGTTTTGTTGTCGTAGTGATCCCAGATTTACCATTTCTGGTTATACTATTGGTAAAAACTTACCCACCCGCACCTGGTGTTTACACCAAGCAAATTCGTTCAAGTTTGAGTTGGTATTATAAGATTGTTTAATCCATCTTGACCTAAGCAAGAATTAACATGTTTTAACCCCGCTTGCAGTGGCGGATGTAGCACTCGAACACCGGGTTCATCTAAATTTGTACTAACAAATAGTAGGTCACGCAAAATTTAAGGTTGAACTCATTGAACTTAAATTTTTAATTCCCCTCTACTCGCTTGAGCTTGATAGCTTTAAGGGTGTCAAATTTGACCATAGATGTGTAGCTAACGCAACCTTACTCAACCCATGTTGACCTAAGTAGGTCTTGGACCAGTTAGTTCGTGATCCAATCATTGGTTTGACCCGTTTCAATATGTCTAAGATCCTTTAGTCATAGTTGTGACCCCCAGACCCCATCTTTGCATATCTCACGGAAGAAAAACTCCAAACTACATAGAGAAAAGAATTAAATTGGTTGCACTTTGGGAAACCAACTATTGAACCTGAATGGAGATGGCTACGACGAGTGTAAAGAGTAATTAGTTCGACATATATACTCAGAATGTACATAGGTTGTGTAAGTTTCGGGTTTTCATTTATCAAACCACCAGCCCTTTTTTTTTTTTTTTTTAGTTTGACTCGAATTATCGTGTTATTTGTCGATTTTCTTTGAACACTGTTACCGTTACTGTAGGACCTCGTAAAGTCAGTGGCGGACCTAGAGCTTTAAATATGGTTCTTGGGAAACTCAATAACGTTTGCATATACCCCCGTATTTACATTAAGAAATTCATTAAATATTTGTAAATGTTTAACTGTGAACCTAATTAGTATTATATATTAATTTGAGATTATGTTAGGAACCCATAAACTTTAGAGCAAATATCACTTATTGCCATCCAGGAAAAACTAATGACAATTGGTAACCACAAAATATACCATACAATTAACAGCCCAAAATCTACTCTTCCCCCTTCAAATTTCAAACTTTTCAACTCCATAACCACTAGATGCACCCCAGTTAAAAAAAATCAACTACATTTCCCTATTTCGATTCCTTTTTAGATAAAAGATAATTAGATTGATACTGATTTGCCTGAAACAAAATTTGAGAGCAATATGAAGCATTTGAATGAACAGCCGCCGGTAACATTCCGGAAATATTTTTATAGGGTGGAGAATACGGTACGCCTCAGGCAGATAATCTGATTCTGTGTGTGAAACCGTTGACGAACTGGATTCATCCATATGCAAGGTTGTTTATAATATCAAAAGCCCCAAAACAGTAAATAAAACGAGAAGAAAGAGTCGCTAGATTTAATAGAGGGTCGTCGATGTTTGAGTTTCCATCCAAATTTAAAGCCAACGAGATCGAACATAGTGGGTTAGACTGACTAAGTTTTGATTTCAATTTCACGATTTGCGGTGAGGTCAAAGCTGGAGCCTGAACATCATTAATATTAATACTACAACTACTGAGATTAGACAAATATTGTATTCAATTCTTGAAACCTTCAACTTAAAGACATGAAAAGAAATCACTCCAAATTAAGTAATAGTCCCAAAAGTTTGACCAATATAGAGACTCACGTCTTACATTTTTAGACTATGTATTAGATTGGAGGGTATTTCTCTTTAATATAAGTATATTACAAAATGTATACAAAATAAACTGTCACTGTACAAAAAATATATAAAAATAAACTGTCATTATATAAAAAATATACGAAATAGACCGTCACTATACAAAATATACATACAAAATAAACTATCATACCAAAATATACTAAATAGACTGCCACTATACAATTTATATACAATATAAATATATATACAAAATATATACAAAATATACTGTCACTATACAAAAAATATACAAAATAAACATATCGAGCTATTAGATGTTATATATTTGGGCCGGAGGGTCATTTCGTGTCAATAGGAAAAAACATGAGGTATTAAAATTTTGAGAGGTTATAGACAATTATTTCTCTAAACTTTAAATTCTGCATCCGCTTCTTCGTGAAGTATCCTATGAATCCATAGTAGAGGAATATAGTCTCCTCTCCGATGTTAATCTTATGGCTTCATTTGGAGAACACTAGTAGTTGGTAAATTTAGCTATCTTTAACTCTTCCAGTTCATTAAATTTAAAATTTTCTGCCAACAATATTTATAATAAGCTGCCACTCACTCATTTAACCAAAGACATTAGTAAATATAATAATAAAACGAGCTCTACTGATTTGGAATCTCAAATCCATCTTTATTATCCCTTACAACGAGAGAGTAAAAATAAAATTATACTTTCCTTTTAACAATTTCTTTTTTTCAATTTTATTATATAAATTTCTAATTCCGCTGCTGCTTACGACTCTATACTTGGTCCAACTTGCCGTTGAAGATATATTACATCTCGAATATCATATTTGGATTTGTCAAAACTTAAATTTCTGGATCATTCTATTTCTAAGACTTGTCTTCTCTTTCTAGATCGTTCTAGGAGTTACGAACCTTATCTAACATGTGGGGCAGAAGCAGAGACAAATTTGAAATTTATGAGTACAATATTTTACTTATTTGAAGTTACTGAATTTCTAAATTAATAACTCGTGCATATTCAATAGATTTCATAAAATAAATATATACATAGTTTGTAATCCGAATGCTAGCTCCGCCACAATGTGAAATATTATACTTAGACATTAATAATAATTCACTATTTATACATGGTAACATGAGTATTTATAAATATTAAGTTTTAGTATATGAACTTAATGTGAAATATTAATATACTAATTCGAAACCACATTTCAATGTGATATACTGATTTCTACTCATAATCTTCAAATATTACAGTTTTTTCCAGTAAATTTCACGTTCTAATACAACTTTACTTTCACAAAATTTATATTAACTTAGCTTCACATATTTATTTTTCCAACTTATAACTCAAATATGTCAAATTATACAATTTTTATCTCTCTGAAAACAAGAGAAGAGGCGGAGTCTGGTGGTTGGTTACCTCTGACTTCTAACTGGGTTTGCCTCGAGAAATATATACTTCAAAAAGAATCTTGTAAATTAAATTGTGTTTTTTCTCCTAAGACTCTTGACTGAAAATGCATATTAATGTAAAATGCAACACTAAGCAAAATTTAAAGTACTACTCCCTTTGTCCTAATTTATAAGATGCAATTTTGATTGAGCACGAAATTTAATTTTATCTTTTTTAATTTGTGGTCTAAAATAAGTTATATAAATATAATATACGTACATAGTCATTTCATTAACCGTAAAATAAAAATATAAAGTTAATATATAACTATATATATATTCATCCACTTGCAACGATGGATGTTTTCCATAACAAGTTTTGGACTGGTTATGTATCCATAACAGGTTTTAGATTGATTATGCATTCATAACAGGTTTTGGATTGGTTTTGTAACAACGAAATGTTTCTATAAATAGGTTCACTGATGAATCTATTCCACACACTCAGAAAACAAGAAATAAATCCTCTCTTCTAATGTTATCATTCTTTTTTATTATTAGTCCTAGTTAATTACATAGTTTTTGCCGTATTGCTTTTATTTTATAACACGTTTGCAGCACGAGTCTCTAGATTAGATTTCCAAAAGCCTGATTTTCTTCGTCAAGACTTTACAACCTAATTTTTAGGTTTCTCTACCTCAAAACTTAATACAAGGAGGAGGAAGTTTGATGTGGCTCACAAGGTGGTGTTGCTTTAATCCTCAATATATTAATCTGCTCCAAATATTACTTTCATAAGGAGAAGGAAGATATTTATTATGTTCTTCCAATTAAACTTGCTCTTTATGTTAAGGCTAATATTCGATCTCCACATGAAGATTAGTCAGTGTTTTTACTTTTGGATACATGTTGGAGCTTCTCCTATTTAAATGGAAGTTGAATTTTTCACTAATCAATTATGATTAACTAATAATTTATTTTGAAGCTTATTTATACAGTAAGTGCCTTAAAAGTGGCTTAGTACTCACAATTAATTATACGTTTAACAATATTGGCCAATTATTGTTTCTAATTGTTTTTGTCTTGATTAGAAGACATGCCAATTGTGAGATGAAGTAATTATTCTCTCTCTCTCATTGAGATTTTATATTTGATGAGTTAAATAGCTTTTACATATTTAATGCATTTACTAACTTACACTACACGAGTCGTATAACAATGTTCAAAATTAGAAAAATTGGAACTACAACAAAGAACAATGTTAATGATTTCATTGGCACCATATGAATAAATATTATACTAACACTAGAAGTTATATATTACAAAGGCTTGTGAAGATAATCTATATATTATGCCTCATATTTTCTCCCAAATATTTTGAAAAATATTTTAAGACATTAGGTTTCAGTCTCGATGTATGATAAAGATAAGATATTGGGATTAAGTCTCAATGCACTATATTGATGATTATAATGATGATGAGTCTGAAAGAAGACAATATAATTACTGTTGCCATATGAATTGGCGTGATCGTGGCAAGGAACAAAATAATCATCATCATCATGGTAGTAATTATAAAAAGGAGAACAAGAAGGTTCTCAATATATCCTTCAAAAGGTGAAGGCAATGTTTATCATCAAATTGGTACGAAAAAATAATAAAGCACGTCGTAATGATTATACTCCATTACTTGAAGAGAATGTGACGTGTGATAAACATTTTGAATGAAAACCTATTCCTGAAGGCGAATGTGACAATATGTGATAAAAGAATGAATAAAAACGTGGAATGTATGGTTGGATGAATATCGCAAAACTCACCTCTAAGGAGGTTTGAATGAAATAAACAGAATGAATTTTATTGTGACTAGATGAATATGTACTTCAAAAAATATTTTGCAATGCCTTGTAGAATTATTAAAGGAAAAAATTAAAGCAAGAAATAATTTTACTTCTGATGACTTTGGCCATGACAATTTATTATAATATGATTTTCTCCGTGAAGGAGACATTCACCATATGAATGGTGTGACAAAAGATTTTATAGTATAAAATCCATTAAGAGGTCTGAAAGAATTAATTTTTTAGTACCCGGATGAATAAAATTGTTTATGATATTGATATTGTAGTAAGTCTCAAAAGGCGACCGCGGTCTCCTTTTCGCGGTCCGCGAAGCCCAATGGCTGTACCAATGGTTCACTGGAGCTTGTTTGAAGAACTTCTCTGGAATTTGCTTCGTGGCCGCGATCTCTTTTTCTCGGTCCGTGAAGCCCATTTAACTGAAGGATGCCTTTCAGATCCTAACTCACCGAGGCCGGAGTTGATTTTTTGCGGATCGGAGTGAGCTTTTGCCTGAGCCATGAGAAACTGAATGATCGCGGACCGCGGTCGATTTTTTGCGGTTCACGGTAGGTAAGATGGGTGGGCCCCATCTCTTCTCTATAAATAGGCAACTAGGGTTTAATTTCCTACTTTACGCACTGTAACTATTCAAAGCTCCCTTCGATTGTGTCTTACTCCTGAATTCTCTGAAACTCATTGCTCTCATCCAAACTATCATCCAAGCAACTAGTAAGTGTAATTGTGCTTAATTAACTTCTTAATTTCTTCATTTTCTTTATTTTCATCTTCTTTTTCATAAATTTTCACTTTTTAGGCTTTTAAAATGTTAGGGTTAGTCCAAATAGGTTCATGTTAGTCCCTTGGAATACAATTATACTGATTAATTGTGTAGGTCTTAACTAAAAGAACACTTTAGCGTAGTAAAGGCAAAATCTAGAAACCCTAGGTAGAAACCCATTTCGCGATCCGCGGTCCCTTTTTCGCGGACCGCGGTGCTTGTGTTTGCAAACCCAACTTGCTTTTTCGCGGACCGTGATCCCTGTTATCCAGAATTGATACTTCACTTGATCTTACTTCGTGGCCGCGGTCGATTTTTCGCGGTCTGCGATGTGAAGGTCCAGAGAGTCTTGCTCATCAGAGGGTCACCCACCGCGGTCCACGGTTGATTTTTCACTGTCCGCAGTGGCCTAAAAGCAGTGCAGTTAGTCTTCATTGTTACTTAAGTGTCTGCACAAGAATGCTATGGAAACTAACCATGTTCACCTATGTTTACTTTGCAATCAATGGTGCTATATCGAGGAGGCAGTCATAAACAAATTGGTAGAGGAGAATCTCAAAGGGGGAGAGGCCCGGGGGAACCCAGGCAACCGTCCAAGTTTCAATTCCTCCTCAGCCATCCCGACGGCCTACTCGGGCTAGAGACTCCCCTCCTTCACCATCGGGGAGTGAGTATGCTCCGTCAGAGGAGGCCTCATTACAGTTATCTCCATTGGACCTTGTCTCATCTCCCCCGGCCCCAGCACAGGCAGCTTCCCCAGCTAAATCTGCCTCCAGCGCACACTCATACTCTACTTCCCCTACAACTTCCTTATCTGGGGAGAATTCAAGTGATAGCAAGGGGGATGAACAGGTGGTTGAAGGGGTCGAGCGCACTCGAAATCCGGATGCGTGGAAAGATTATTTTGTCAGTGAGAAGGCCTTTCAAAGATTCAGGGAATTGTGGACTGCACAATCACTTATTTCAGAGCGTACTTTCTCCCTTAAAGAGTTGTCTACCTACAACCCTAACGTGAAGCAACAGTTCCGAGATAGAAAAGGGTGGTCTTACTTCAATGAGCATCTCCCGGATGCAAATGAGCACATAGTGAAAGAGTTCTACACAAATTTGCTATTTCTTGCAAAGGACTCAAAGGCATCTCAAGTCCTCAATCTCACAGTGCCCTTTGATGGAATTTCACTCAATGACTATTTGGAGATGGACGATGTAGACGATTCTTTGTACCGGGAGAAACTAGCAGAAAAGGATGCTGGTAGAAATTGGTTGACTTTACACTAGGCTAAGCCCGGGGAGACTCCGGAGTGGCTGACTGCTGGGAAGACTATCACCAGGAAGGCCCTTAACTTTGATGCAAAAGGGTGGAAAAATTTTGTATGCAGCAGCTGGACCCGACACATCATGACCAAACCTTCCCCCTCAGTCGGGCTGTGCTGGTTGCATCTATCATGGCTGGGTACCCCATCAATGTGGGGAATGTGATGTCTGAGGTTATTAGGCGGGTTGTCAGCACAGGTGATACTTCTTACCCTTTTCCTCATTATCTGACAATGTACTGTGAAGACCAGGAGGTCACCAAGAAGCGCTTTGACACCAAAGTCAATCCCAAAGCTCCCTTTTCTTGGTATGATTTGAAGGATGAGGACAACCCTAAAAAGAAGTCAAAGGGTAAGTCTGTTGCCTCCACTAGACAGTCTGAAGAGCCAGTGGTAGTGGTGGGACCTTCCCTTCCCCAGCCAGCCATTCCAGAGGAGGCTCCAGGCCCGTCTACCTCCACCGGCACTGACATTCCCTCCACCAGAGCCTATCCCATGACTGCTCACCGGCTGAACCTAACAATGACAAGCCTCAACAATTGGATGCAGTCAACTACTACAAAGTTGACTGCAATTTCTACAGCTGTGGCAGCCTCAGGTACTCCTCCCCCACCACAGGTCCCACAGTCCGTTGAGGACACTCTGAAAGAAATTTTGGAAAACCAGAAGAAAATCTTGGACGCGGTGGGTGCACATGAGAGTGCATTGAAAAAGCTGGCCAAAGAAACAAAGAAGTTGAAGAAGACTCGGGCTTTAAAGGAGGAGGTGGCTAAGTTGAGAAAGGAGGTGGACAAGCTAAAGGGTGATCAGATTCCATTGGAGATGCTACAGCAGACAGAGTATCAGTTAGTGCGGGAGGAGGATCCGGTGAGGCCATTGAAGAAGAGGAAGGTTATGCCCCATGCTCAGGAAATCAGACTTGTACTGGTAGACCCTCCCACAGAGCAGACTCAGGAACAGAGCCAGGAGGCCCAGCCCACCGGAGCTACATCACAGGCAGTAGCAGACCCAGCTCCTTCACAGCCACAACCAGCAGCAGATCCAGCTCCTTCACAGTCCCAGTCTCAGGCAGATCCTATCCCCTCACAGACACAGCAACAGGGACCACAGCAGGCCCAGGGCCAATAGGGAGTTTTCTTTAATCTCTCTCTCCCATATTTTGTGCACTATTTTTGTTATATAGCATTGTCCTCAATGCTATCTCTTAGTTGGGGGAGTGGCCCTATAGGCATTTGATTTTGGTTACATTGGGTTGTATAATGCAAACAATATTTTCTTTCTTTTTCTTTATGTTATTTTCCATTTTGGTATGTATAAGTTAACTATCCATTGTAAATATTCATCCCCTATGTATATTCATCTAATTCCCCTAGTGTACATATTCATTCTATCCCACACACTTTAATTTACGCATTTTTTTCTATTTTATAGCTTCTTATTTTTCTTTCATAGCTTCTTGTTTGGTTTTCGCGCGAGCAATAAGCCTTTGGTTTTCTTAACGCCACGGTTCTTTCCAAAGGTGGAA
Source organism: Nicotiana paniculata (assembly GCA_005239505.1). Classification (NCBI taxonomy): domain Eukaryota; kingdom Viridiplantae; phylum Streptophyta; class Magnoliopsida; order Solanales; family Solanaceae; genus Nicotiana; species Nicotiana paniculata. The sequence continues at coordinate 2,427 of ML340742.1, read as the reverse complement.
TTTATGTGAACCGGGTGGCTCTTCCCAAGGATGGACGGTGTGACAACCTTCTTAAGGGTTTGAGTCTGTTTTTCCTTTTCTTTTTGTTTTGTTTTTCAATAACGGTGCCTCATGAAAATCTTCACTTGAGCCTAACATAGTTTCCTTTGATCCCATGGTCAAAGACAAACCGTTGTGTTTAGGATGATGATAGTGACAATCTTGAGACTTTTGTGTTGGCCGATAATCATCGGGTGGTTCTTCGGGACCATTTTTTGTTACTCAAAACACGACTAAGGTTGTTGTGGGCCCTCGACTGGGTTTTTGTATCAATCCTTTAGCTGTGAGTGGTGAGAAATTCGCAATTGCAAGTCCAAGTTCCATGCCACTAGTCTAGAACTTTCCCTGAGTGCTGTCTAGGCGAAATTCTAGGTGTAATTTGACTTGAGAAGTGACTATAGACTTTCCTTGGCTTGAACAAAGAATTGAACACTTCCATGACCTTCCAAAAGACATACTCCCTAGTCAACCCTTTTGAGCCTTAAACCCTTTCTTTAAAAAAAAACTAAGTTACAAGCCTTCAACCATTCTTTTACCCTCTCTTGGCACCCGATCTTTCCTTGGCTCTAGGAAAAAAACATAAGTTTAGAGGAGAGATGAGAGATGTGATCAAGTGAAAAAGAAGGCACAAAAGAAAGAAAAGAGAAAAGGCAATGAAAAAGAATGAAAATAAAAGAATGAACAAAAAGAAAAAATAAAGGGAATTGATGAAAAAACGAGGCCAAAAGTTTGGAAAGCATAAGAAGAAGATGGAATTGATGAGAAAGTGTCTCTCCAACCCTACAAAAGATAAAAGGACTCAAAGAGTCAAGAAAAAAAAAATGAGAACGGTTAAAAATGAAGTGCTTAAGGAAAGATAAGATTCACTCTAACCAAATACTTCCTACCCTTAACCAAAAGCCTTCATCATGCTTCCACAAAATCCCTATATGATCTCATGTCGAGTGAAACCTGCATTAGTGGTGATTTACATAAAGGGCAAGCATATGGTACTTTGAGCCGAACTTGGGACTTTTTCCTTGATGAGAGATGGGCGATTCCCCATATTCCTCGTTCTGAGTGTCATTATTCTAATGGTGAGGTGCTTAGGGAAAGTCACGGAATAAGAGTCTAGGATCCACACTGACCGAGGTAGTAGTTAGAATTTCACTGATGAGTTGGAACAACCCTTGAAGCACTTGTATCACACTTGAAACTATAGTTTTGAAAAGTTCAATCATTGTCAATGATTCATTCGCATTAGGGGCTATGGTTAGTCCCAATTGAAGCTAGTTGAGGTCACCATTAGTACAACCGAATTTTCGTGAAATCTATCATATGGGTGTGGCTTATTTTGTTTGCTTGAGGACAAGAAAGATCTCAAGTTTGGGGGAGTTGATAACTTGGATTTTTGCCTCGTTTTTCGTTCCCTTATACATGAATTTTGGATATAACGGTACACAAAGTGGCCTGGAAAGCTTATACGTTGTGCTTGTTGCAGGATTGAACCAGAAATGAAGACACTCAGTCTAAAATATGCTCAAAACAGAGTGAATCCGGCACAAGGATCAAACACAACAAAAATGATCAAGCAAAAGGCCACCGCGGTCCTCATTTCTCGGTCCGCGGTGGCATTCCAGTAAGGATTGAAGACAATGCAAGTTTCCACCGTGGTCCTCATTCCAGTAAGGGTGCAGGCCAGGAAAATTCTCACAGCCGTCCGCGATCGAACCTTACCAGAAGACCAGCAGCTCAGCAGCCTCATTATTTTCGCGAACCGCGGTCGTGTTTTTTCGGTTCGCGGTGGTCCCGCAAGGGCATTTTTGTCCGAAAATTTGGCAGACTATAAATAGACTATTTTGTAATTTCTTTTCATATGTTGTAAATTCTGAAGTAGAGAGCATGTGAATATTTTAGGTTTTTCATCTTTCTAGCTTTGTTCTTGCATTTTTAACATTGAAACTTCGATTTCATTGTTAGGAATCAATTTAATGGGTTATTCTTCTTCTCTATCATTATTTTCATCTTTGATTATGAGTAGCTAGACCCATTAGCTAGGGTTGTGTCTCAACCCTAGTGTGGGTATATAATGGGTTTTTGAAATTAAGGATGGGAAATTAATGGGTGTTGGCTATTTAGGCTAGTTCAAGGTTTCTATTGCTATAATTAGTGGTTGCAAACACTAATTAGCCTTTTTCGTGACTTGGGTCTTTCTTGAGAAAGAAGACTTGAGTCTAGAAATTAGCTTAATAGGAAATTAGGGCATTATCAAGAGATTGGTAGTCCTAATCAATTGGGTTAAACCCAGAATGGTCAAACCCTACTTGAGCCCTAATTAACAGGTTGAACCTCGAGAGAGTAATACCCTACCTAATCCTTAATTTCTTGATTAATTGACACCCAATTGAC
>MDKI01236076.1:0-12600 GCA_005239505.1 Nicotiana paniculata | reverse complement strand
TTAATGCGCATAAAATGTAAGGTATATCCCATGTTAAACTATGCAATTTAGTCTCGCATCAATAAGCCAAATAGGCCAAACACCCCTTCTCAACCATGCGCCGAGCCTTTATATATGAGATAACCCTGATGGAAGAATGGCCAGGAGCCCCCCTCCACTCTAATCGAGTCACTCCCGACAATGCCAAGGTCACAGTCTTGGCATGACAGTCCAGAATAGAATGATAGGGTAACAACCAATCCATCCCCAAAATAACATCGAAATCGACCATATCAAGGAGTAGAAGATCTACTCTAGTCTCAAAACCACTGATAACCACTATACATGAACGGTAGACTCGGTCTACCACAATAAAATCACCCACCGGTATAGATACATATACGAGAGTACTCAGGGAATCACGAGGCATAATCAGATAAGGAGAAAAATATGAGGACACATAGGAATATGTGGACCCCGGGTCAAATAAAACCGAAGCATCCCTGCTGCAAACTGAAACCATACCTGTAATGACTGCATCGGAGGCCTCAGCCTCAGGCCTGGTGGGAATAGCATAACATCGGGGTTGGGCCCCACCAATCTGAACATCTTTGGGTCGACCTACTACGGGCTAACCTCTACCTCTAATAGCATGACCTCCACCTCTAACTGTCTGGCCTCCACCTCTAGAACCTCGACCTCCACGCCTAGATGGATGAGGGGGTGGTGGAGCACCTGGTGCGGGAATCATAGCACGGGAACCCTGGTGCTGAGAACCACTCGAGGCTCAGGGGCAAAATCTAGCCATGTGCTCCCGACCACCACAAGTATAACAAGATCTCGGCTGCTCAGACTGCTGGCCCTGAACTTGTCCCTGTCGACCGGAGTAACCACTCTGAAAACTCTGGAGCGGCGGTGCACTGATAGGAGCTGGTGGTGCACTGTGGGATACCTGGAGTTTTGACTGAAAGGGTCTAGGAGGATGATCCCTGCCAAAAGAATCCCTGCCTCCAGATGAGGCACCACTGAACTAGCCAAAATCGAGGCCTCTTGTCAGACCCCTGACCACTACCTTGCAATAAGACCATCTCGACTCGCCTGGCCACATTGGCCGCCTCCTGAAATGAAATATCACTGCCTGTATCTCTGGCCATTGTAGTCTAATTTGGCTGAGCTAGCCCTTCAATAAACCTCCTCACCCTCTCTCGATCAGTGGGGAGTATCATGATGGCATGTCGGGCCAAATTGATGAATCAGGTCTCATATTGTGTAACTGTCAAAGAACCCTGTTGGAGACGCTCAAATGGCCTCTAGAGATCCTCGCTCTGGGTGACTGGAAGAAACTTCTCCAAGAATAAATCGGAGAACTGGGCCCAAGACAAGGCGAAGATCCAACTGGTTTGGTCAAGCAATAATCCCTCCACCAAGTCTTGGGGGGACCAGAAAAGCAGAAAGTAGCAAAATCGGCCCCATTGGTCTCCACGATCCCCATGTTCCGAAGAACCTCATAGCAACTATCTAAGTAATCCTGGGGATCCTCTGACGATGCACCGATGTAAGTAGTAGTGAAAATCTTGGTGAACCAGTCCAACCTCCACAAGGCATCAGCAAACATAGCTACTCCATCATCGGTCTGAGCCATAATACCTGGCTGAACTACCCTAGCTGGATGAGATACTGGAGTCTGAAACTGAGGAGCCAACTGCTCCGGAGTGTGAGTAGCGGGAGTCTGGGCTCCTCCCTCAGCCTGAGAGACGGCTGGTGCTACAGGAAGCAAACCTGCCTGAGCGACACTCTCCATGAGGCCCACTAGACGAACCAGAGCATCCTGGAGTACTGGGGTGGCAATAAACCCCTCGGGGACCTGAGCTGGCCCAACCGGGACTGTCTGGGTAGGAACCTCATCAACAAACTCTACCTGAGGCTCCGCCACTAGGGCTGCTGCTCTGGGCTGAGCTCTACCCCTACCTCGGCCTCTAGCACGGCCTTGGCCCCTCGTAGGAGCTGCAACTGGAGGCTCGGGATGCTGATCAGTGGATGAAGAAGCACGTGTTCTCGCCATCTGCGAGAGAATAGAGTAAAAATTCAGTTAGCATTGAGAATTCAAATTGCACGACAGATAAGAATAGATGTGAAGTCATTTCTAGGATCTGTAGCCTCTGGGGGATAAGCACAGACGTCTCCATATCGATCCCTCAGACCCTACTAAGCTTTTCCGTGAATTGTGAGACCTATGCAACCTAGTGCTCTGATACCAACTTCTCACGGCCTGAAATTCCCATCGTCGGGACTGTGATGACGCCTAATCGTCTGAAAGAAGTAAATACATCTGTTTCTAAATTAACTAGAACATAAATAAAGAAGTAGAAGAGGACGCTAAGGCCTGCGGACGCTTGCAGGACTACCTCGGTGTCTCCAACTGGACTGAAGGCAGCCTCATAGCTCTAATGTCCAAAGGGTCCTGTACCCGGATCTGCACAACAAAAGATGTGCAGGTGTAGCATCAGTACAACCGACTCCATGTACTGAGTACGTGTCGAGCCTAACCTCGGCAAAGTAGTGACGAGGCTAGGACACGACAATCAAGACAACCTGTGCAACTTAATAATATTTGAAAGAAATAATAACAACAAGAATAACCAATTAAGTACAAGGAAAAGGGGGAAACATGTTGGGGGAAACAATATCAGATAACAGAAATAACGGAATAAGACAGTCATTCAATTATCTAAGTAACAACAGGAAATAACAATCACAGATAAAACAGTGCACGACATCACCCTTCGTGCTTTTACTCTCATCCTCACCAAATAATAAATAAAAGCAAGTGCACGGCATCACCCTTCGTGCTTTTACTCTCATCCTCACCAAATGATAAATAGAAACAGCACGGCATCACCCTTCATTCTTTTAATATCATAACATGGCACGGCATCACCCTTCGTGCTTTACACTCTTTCTCACGATAATCAATACACGGCATCACCCTTCGTGCTTTACACTCTTCCTCACCCAAACAATATCAATAGCAGAAGTTTGGCAAGGAAAAATCAACAATGTGAATCATAAATCATAACATCCCGGCAAGGGAACAACAAAAAAAATATCACTATCCCGGCAAGGGCACAGCTATAACCAATCTCGCTCAAGTACATATCTTTACATAAGATTCCTTAACCGAACAAATACTCAACAATATCCATTACCAAGAATTTCCACCGAATGAACAACCACGGGTGTGCTTGACACCAACGTATAGGTACTCAACACCTCACCTATACGTTGAACATGGTACAAACACATAGCAAATAAGACCCAACACCTATTCCCTCAAGCTAAAGTTAGGACAAACACTTACCTCGACTCCCACGACCAAAATCCAGCCTCACTCACCGCTTTTCCTTTTGAACTCGACTCCAAATCGATTGTATCTAGACCCAATTGACTCAATAACATCAATAAATGCTAAATAATTCAATTCCAATACTTAATTACAGATTTCCATCATTCTTCCCAAAAAGTCAAAAATCAACATCGGGCCCGCTTGGTCAAAACACGAGGTTCGGACAAAAACCCGATCACCCACGAGTCCGTATATGTAATTAGTTTTGAAATCCAGCCCCAAAACGAGGTCTAAATTCCAATTATACAAAAAGCCCTAACTCTATCCAAATCCCTAATTTTCTACCCTTAAGAACATGATTTAGGCCTAGAAATATAATGGGTGTTAATGGAATTTGAATAAAATGAGTCTTTGATTACATACCTATGATTTTGTAGTGAATTTCTCTTTCAAAAATTACCCAAAGAGTTTAGAAGAAGAAGTTATGAGTTTTTGGTTTAATCCCGTATGGGTTCTGTTTTTAAAAATCACTGGGCAGCATTTAGACCTATGCGTTCGCGACAGAACTTATGTGATCGCATAGTGACCCTTACGCAACCCTACGTGATCGCGACCTCAGTGGTGCGCTCGCACTGTGTACAACCTACCAGCCCCATCCCCATCTCTAAGCTATGCGTTTGAATCCCCGTATGTGCGTTCGCGTAGAGCAAAGATCCTGTGCTCCGCGTTCGCACCTGGTGTGGTGCGTTCGCATAGTGCTAGCAACCCCCCTCCCCGTGTATGCATTGCATTCGCATGGAATCCCATGCGTTCTCATAGGGAAAATCCCTGTACAACAGCAACCAGCAGTTAAACACCAGATTTTTAAGTCTAAAAATACCCGACGTCTATCTGAAACTCACCCGAGCCCCCGGGGATTCGAACCAAATATGCACACTACCTCAAAAATATCCTACTGACTTACTCGTGCGATCAAATCGCCCAAAATGACATCTTAAACAATGAATTCATCATAAAAATCAAAGAAAACTTCCAAAACTTTCAAAGTATCAAAATTTACAACCGTGGGTCTGAATCACGTCAAACGACCTCCGTTTCTTACCAAATTTTACAGACATGTTATAAATATCATACTAAAACTGTGCCGGGCTCTGGAACCAGAATACAGGTCCGATACCATAAGTTTCAGGTATAACCAAATTTCCAAAAACTCTTATAATTTCAGTAAAACAATTTCTTTCAAAAATTCATTTCTCGGGCTTGGGACCTCGGAATTTGATTATGGGCATACGCCCAAGTCTCATATTTTCCTACAAACCCTCCGGGACTATCAAATTACGAGTCTGGGTCCGTTTACCCAAAATATTGACCGAAGTCAACTTAAATTTAACTTTAAAGGCAAAACTAGCATTTTTCTCAGTTTTTCATATAAAAGCTTCCCGGCTATACGTCGGGCTATGCATGAAAAATGAGGTGAAATAAAAGGAGGTTTTCAAGGCCTCAGAACACCATTTTGACTTGTAAAATTAGAGATGACTTTTTGGGTCATCACACGAACCATCAAGTGAAGTTCAATCCACTTTGAAGAGCTTGGAAAAAAATCAATCTACCTTGTCAAGAGGACTTATGGAATTAAATGAGGAAATGCACGGTAAAGAGAATTTCACTTTGGAAGAGCTTCAAGGTAAAATAGCTTATCCTTCTACTCATAATATTTTAGTTGATTGTAGTGACACTTTGAGTTTAAAAGATAGCTATGACATTGATGAGTTTGAATTTTTCTTTATCTTGTGATGATGAAAAAAATTATGGCTTGCAACTAGCTAAGAGTTCTTGTGCATCATTGTATAATTCTAGTTCTTTGTTTAATGAATCTTTAGCTAGTGATGTTGTTGATCTTATGATACCCCACCTTTATGGGATGATGCATGTGATGATTCTTTTGACTCTACTCTAACTTTGTTGGAAGAAAGTTTTGATCTTTATGAATAAATGAGTCAAGAAGAATGTGTTGATGATTCTTTTGATTCTATTGTCATTCTTTTGGCAAAAAGATTCAATTTTTATGGTGAAATGAGCAAATGTGAGTGTGGAGATGCCTTGTTGGAGAGTAAACAAGTTACTTATAATGACATAAATATAGAGGGTTTCCATTTGTATTCCAATGAGTTGAGTTCTTATGTATTTGATCTTGATGACTCTTATCATATTTATGTGATGAATTTGTTGAGCGTGAAAAGGAAGGTAAAGTTTTTGATGTTATCACTAGTATTAATTGCTTTACTTATCTTATTCCTACTTTGAAAGAACATTCTCTTTGGATTTTGCTAATGCTTCTATGAGAAAAGGTAAGAATGTTTCTTTTGGTATTTTGTGTGACCATTTTGAGCAAAAAGAACCTAACTTTATTGATTATATTTTGTGAAGGTTTAACACGAGAAAGTTGTTAAGGGTAAGAAAGGCCTTAAATTATCACTTTGGCATACTTTTTGTGAAGAGTTTTTTCCTTTTGCCCAAAACCAAGAATAGTATGTACATTTGGCTTATGCTTATCTTGTGTTTATCTAAGGAAATTGAAGTAAAGACTCTTAACTTTGAATATTTTGATATTCTTTATATGATGATTCATGATGATCTTGGCATATCTCTTAAGATGTCAGGTGAAGTTGTTGGAAAGTGTGTAGATATTTGGGGATTAAAAATTGTGTTTGACCCTGCAATGTTTCTTATCATGGTGAAGTGTCTTTCTTTGGATTGGAGAGTATGATTTTTTTGCTTCTTATGACACTTGGTTATACCATAAAAGTGTGCACTTTGTTGAGAAACTTACAAGATTATAGTTTTGTTGGAAGCATGAAACTTTACACTCTCTTGATTCTTCTCGTGAGGGTTATTTTTCTTATAGTCAAATTTATGTCATTCGTGTTGGAGATTTGTTCTTTACAGATTATGACACTTGACTATATCATAAGTATGTCACATTTGAGTGCAAGCTTGTGATCTTTGATCTTTTAGCTTGGGCATATAATGTTTTGATTGTGATTGGTATGTTTGCCCCTTTCTTGATTTTGCAAGGTTCAAATTCGAAGACGAATTTCTTTCAGGGGGGAGGATGATACATGCTAGACGAATTTCCAAGTCAAAATAGATTGGAGTGCTTTAAAAGAGTCAGGATCAAGAAGGCTATACTTGTAATAACTGACTACACTTAGCTTATTAGAATTAACTTAAGGCCTTTATTTTAGGTAGACTTGATGAATGATAAACTTGAAGACATGCAAGTCTCACTCTTTATCCTTATTTTTTAATTAATACATCTATGTTTATACCTTTAGTTTCTTTATTGCTTTCATTAGTGCTAAATAGTGTTAGTTGGTGAGCAATTAGTAGTGAATGCTTAATTGCTTAACTATTTTATCCAAATTTTCAATAGCATAGGATTACAATTAATTGAGTTCATAGAAGTAATTAGGTTTCATATCCTAATTGGTTCTTGTCTTCTAATTAATTGTAGGTCTATCTCTTATTTTTTATTCCGCGTGTTTTGCTATATCCGTGTTTTTTATACGATTATGTATCTATATAATAAAATAATTTATTGGAAGAACAAGAATCAATTAGATATGAAACCTAATTACTTCTATGAGCTCAATCAATCGTAACCCTCAGTTATGAACATAAGAACTAGATCTACAATCGATTGGAAGAACAAGAACCAATTAGGATATGAAACCTAATTATCTCTATGAACTCAAGCAATTGTAACCCTAAGCTATGAAATTCTCAAGAGATTGGCAACTCTTGAAAACTCGAATAAAATAATTAAGCAATTAAGCATTCATTACTAATTGCTCACCAACTAAGACTATTTATCACTAATGAAAGCAATAAAGAAATTAAAGGAAAAAATATAAATGCATTAATTAAAAGAAAAAGGATAAAAGGTGAGACTTGCATGTCTTCAAGTTTATCATTCATCAAGTCTACCTAAAATAAAGGTCTTAAGTGCTATTTATACTAGAGTGGGTATTTGAGTACAAATGTCCCAAATACCCCTAAGCTAATTCTAATGAGCTAAGTGTAGTCAATTAGTACAAGTATAGCCTTCTTCATTTTGACTCCTTTAAAGTACTCCATTGCTATGATGTTGATTTGAAATTCGTCTGGCATGTATCATGTTTTCATGGCATGAAGGGTGTTTCCGTGCAGGCAAGGACGAGAGACATGCATTATATTGTGATATCTCTTCCGTGTATACATTTATGCCTTCACCTTGAGTCGTTACTGGTGCACCTATGTTTTTTGTGTTGCTTGTGATTCACATCTTTGCCTTTTTCCTTATTTGCTATTGTTCTATTTGTGCCATCTATTTGTTACATTCATGGTTACCTTCTTGTTTGCTATGCCTTCTTCTCGTTTGTTGTGATTTCACCTAAACCTTCTACCTCATTAGTTGTTGAAATCTATGTCCTTCTACCTTATTTGTTGTCACTACTTTTGTGCCTCCTATCTTGTTTGTTACTGTTTTCCATATGCTTCCGACTTGTTTATTGATGTTATTTGTGTACTCTCTACTTCATAGTTACTATTGTTGGCATTTATTTAGCTTGGTTGGTATCGTTATACATAACTTGGTAAGGAAGAGATAAATGTACGAAGGATGTTGTCGTGCCATTTGATTTGACATACATTCATATACCTGGTGAGGATGGGATAAATGCACAAAGGGTATTACCGTGCCATTTGATTTGATGTCTTGAGTACATTCCTCATGCTATGAAAGTTCGTGGATTTACTAATTTTATTTGATGGTTATCATTTTAAGAAAAGGATTAGTTGTGATATTGAGAAAACTGGTTGTGATTTCTTCTAATAGTCATTTACTGTTATGCATAATTCTTCTTGTACTTTTCTCTACTATTTTCTAGTATCGTTCTTGTACTTTTCTCTGTTATTTTCTAGTATCCTTTCTATTGCAAATCTACTGAACAGGTTATATCAATGAGTATCTTTTAACTAAAAAGCATCATCACCACTTCATTGAGGTTAATCAAGCCACTTACTGGGTACATGGGGTTTGTTTTACTTATACAACACCTCTGCAACTTGCGTGCGGGTCTTGGAGCATAGATGTGGTGGATGACGGGAGCTGGCACTGAAGATGTGTCTATCTTTTGGATTTAGCTACCACTTGTTGCTTGATAAGTTTAGATTTAAATTCTGTTTATGTACATTTCAGACAACACATACCAATTTTTGTAAAAATTCAGCCTTAGTAGCTCATGACTTGTACTACCAGTCCTTGGGACATTGTATGGAATTTAGTCTATCATTTGTTGATCATTTTTATTTTATTAGAACTGTGCTTACTGTTATTGGGCTTACCTAGCGAGTTGGGTTAGTGTCATCACAACTAGTTGAATTTTGGGTCGCAACAAGTTGGTATCAGAGCACTAGGTTCATAGGTTCTACGAGTCATGAGCAAGTGCCTAGTAGAGTCTTGTGGCTCGGTATGATGACGTCCATGCCTATCTTCGAGCGGCTACAGGGCATTTAGCAAAATTCCTTTTTTCCTTCCTATTCGTGCGACCTTGTTTCAGCTTGAAACCTTCTACTTCGATTCTCCCTATGCGATGTTGAGCACCAAGTATCATTATGCACTAATGGCTTGTGATGTTGCGGGGGGTTCCAAAGGTCAGTGGATGCTTGATTATTGTTGCGATGTGTTGTCTAGTCTTGTAAGCAGATGCAGTGATAGATCTTTCAGTTATTCATATGTGGTATGAAGCAGATTCTTGTATCTGGTTGGTAAGTACGGACTTGGGAAGATTGGTTGTTTGCCTAGATGTTATGACTATGGTGGGTTCATGGTAAGGTGTTTATTTCAGTCTAGCCGATGGTTTATCTCATGCGTGATGATTTTAGATCGTGTGTTTCATATGAGGTTTCCATTCGGTGGAATGAATATATTATTATTTCAGAGCATTTAGGAAAGTTTTCTTGACTAATGCAAGGATGAGTATGCACTTGGCAGAGTCTTCGGAGTGTTCAATGACCAATATTACCTGCGTTTATGAAGTATTCAGCTGATTACCAGTGCGGGATCGGGGTAGCTATGAAGAATGGTACTGTGGATTACATTATGTGTTCTATGGCTTCTAGATAAGTGGAGGAGTCTATTATCAATGATCAGATTGCAAGATCATGTGTTGTATCAATTTTCGGGCTGAAGGATGCTTGTGGATTAGCTGTGACTTGAAAAGAATGACTTCGGGAATGATTCAAGCTTTATATTCGTTGTAGATGTAGTGTGTGAGGAAAAGGGGATTGCTTGGTTGTTTCTTTGAATATTCATGTGATGGTGAAACGTGGGTTGCTCAGTGCGTATTTGTTGTGTGTTGGGTATTAGAGCAAGGTGAAAGGCTATCGAGAAGGTTTTGATGAGTTCCAGATTGTGTGTGGCATTTAAGGCCTCTCACATTTGTGTATGGTTAGGGCTTGATATCAGTAATGGATGGTATCTGGATTTGTAGTACTTCTACATCAATAATGATTCTACACGGCAGTATTAGAGAGATGCAAGAAACATCTTCGGATTCGCAGAAGGTTCCTTTAGAGAGAGCATTTCGAATTGAGTTACTTTTGGGTTTGGCAATCTGCGCGACTCGGTTGAGTTAGACAAATCAGTTCTGATGACTTGGTTATATGTTAGCAGGATTCGAAGAATAGATGATAGTTATGGCCACGATTCGGCGTTGATGATTTTGACGGGTTTAGAAGGTGTGTTGATTGTGGTGATGTCCTCCAGTGTCGAGTTTAATGGAAGTTTCTTGGTTGATGAGGTGTTCATCCTATTTTTTATTAAGAGTTGATTATGAGATTTTCGTATTTTTCACGAGTTAGCATGATAGTTGTGGTGCCCGTATGGAATTGAAAGTTGCAAGCACCAGGTTGTGGTTTAGTTTTGAAGGGAAGGTCATGAGCTCTAGATGGCATGGACGACTTCAGGTGTGTAAGAGAATACTGGCACTATTGGGTATCGCTTGGGAAGAGTGTGCATTTCAGAAGGCATATTATGTTTTGGCTTGGGGATGCTTGACTAGTGTTATGGTGCTCACCTGGTTTTGGGCTGTTGAGGTTCAGGTTTTGCTGCATGGCGTAGAGGATTTGTGTGGGTATCCTCCGTGAGATGATTGTGCAAGAATTATGTGTTGTCCATTTGAGTAGTGGAGTTGGGATCGGATATGGAGATTCTGTTATTCTTGATATTTAAAGACTTTATGTTTTCTCAAGCAGACTATTTTTTGGTTGCGAACTGTGAAGATATGTTAAGAATTAGATAGCTGATGATATGTGTTATGGATAGGTTGTTGTGGACTTTTGGAAGGTTCTTTACCTGTTTGGGGCCGATCGGAATATGGTTTGGGGGCTATTTGTAGGCCTAATAAGAATATGTATTACTCTTACGCAACTGTTAGTGCAGATATATCACAGGAGAAATGGATGTTATTCGTGCCATGTTCTATGTTATGTGTTTCTCTCTTATGCTATGACGGGTTGTGAGGTTACATGATTATTTGCACGCATGTTGTAATTGTGTTTAGGCCTTATGGCGTTATGGGCAAGATGTCCCTCGTGATGTTGATCTGTTTATTTCACCATAGTTGTGCTTGTATTCTCAGTATTGTTTTATGCCTAATCATCTTTCCACAGTTATATTTATGCACTCTATCGCGCTTGATGTTGATGCACGTGTGATTAGTGAGCCTGAGCATATGGCTCGATGGGTGTCCCTATGTAGATTGATATGATTGAATCGAATTGCACGCTACAAACAATAGTGTGTGGGATCGGGTTGCACGCCGTAGCAGTACTGTGATGAGATGTGATTCCTGATGCATATTCTGTGTGTTTTCTTTTACTTTGTGTGAATAGTTCATAGGAAGATATTCAATACTAGCCTGCCTATTTAACTTTCTTGGTAGCCTTCTTATTTGATCCTCTTACTATTATCTGTCATATATGATTTATTACTTGTTTGGTGTCGGACTGCGTTATGTGTGGATCCATGTGGCTTTTGGTGCGACTTATATGATGGGCCGCTTATATTGGGTGATATGATTTCTGGTTTTGGGATTTCCACTGTCGTAATGGGATAAGGAATGTTTGGAAGAATGATACCATATTTCCGCTCGAAATTTGGCAATGGTCCTTGTCAGACGAGAGAGCTTCTTGTCTTGTTGATGTCATGGGTGGTTACGAGTTTCTACATGCTTCTTTTATCGTATGCAGCATTGTGAATGTCCGGAACAAGGTTTCATTTGATATGGAGTATATTACCAGTACCGGGTTTGATGAGGAGAATCTAATGTGGTCTGAAGTTATTACTGTGAGTACATGAGTTATGTGGCATGTCGTGTAGTTTAAACTTGGCAGTGTATTGATGGCTTGATACAGCTTGTTCATACTTATACAGTGTATATCTCAAGAGTTGAATCTTTTAATAGATTCCGGATGTTGGAGATATGAGTTCTAAGATTTATGGACTAAGGTTGACGTAAGATCTTCAGTTAGGTTGTGTTTTCAGGATTATATTGATTAGGGTGACATGGGATTACCCGCTGGTATGTAAGGGGAGTTTATACGGTAATTTTCTAGCTTTGGAATGACTCTTGGCACGTTCGAGGACGAACAAATATGTGGGGGAGGATGCAACGACCCAACCGGTCGTTTTGAGAATTCACATTCAATTCAATGGTTTAAGGTCATGATTAGCTTCATATAATGTATTATAACTTGCGTGTATGGTCAGTTTTGGTCTTCGAGTTGTTCGAGATTAATTTAGAAGAATGATTCTTAAATAGGAAGCTTTAAGTTGGAAGAGTTGACCAAGTTTGACTTTGTGTATTTGACCCTGGATTGGAGTTTTGATGGTTTCGTTAGGTTCAGATGGTGATTTTGGAATTGGGCATATGCCCAGATTTGCATTTGGATATTTCTATAAGGTTTCGGCACTATTTGGCGAAAGTTTGCAATTTGAAGGTGATCACGCTCAACTATGTCTTGTAGAAGACTAAGCGGGCATTGCAAATATAATCCGGGGTATTACGCCCAGAGTCGATCCCACAGGGAATTTACGTATCAATTGAGTCTATAAAATACTAAACAGTTGCTAAATCAAGTTTCTCAAGATTTTGAATATCAATTTGGTGATGTTTAACTAATTCTAAAATCAATAATAATAAACTAGCAATTAACTAACAATTTAATGTAACAAT